>JAOSBK010000205.1:10791303-10809677 GCA_027568895.1 Erythroxylum shatona | reverse complement strand
TAATGCTCACACAAATAAAACCAAACTCTTTTGTTTTATTAATAATAAATATTTTCATTACAAAACTGTAACTGAAGTAGATAAAGTTACATGTAAATACACTTGCTTTCTAGGGCACTATATTTACATAACTCCAATAGCCTCGAGAAATGTGTCTGAATTATAGAGTTTTCTTAGATTAGCTGGTCATTACAGGAGGTTTGGCAAGGGATTTTCACTGATCTCAACCCCTTTGACAAAGTTTCTAAGGAATAATGTTCCATTTAGATAGATTGATGAATGCAAAGGAATTTTGAGGAATTAAACCATTGATTAACTATAGCACTGATGTTAGCTATACCATCAAGATCAAAAGGATATGGTGTATATAGCGATGCTTCACAATAGGGGTTAGGATGTGTATTGATGCATTATGACAGAGTGATTGCATATGCATCGAGATAGTTGGGATCTCATGAGTTTAACTATCCAGTTTATGATTTAGAACTTGCTGCTGTGGTGTTTGCTTTGAAGATTTGTAGACTTACTGTATTTGAAAACATTTCAAATAATTACAAATCATATAAGCTTGAAATATTTGTTAAGTCAGAAAAAGTTGAGTATAAGACAATGAAGGTGGATTAAACTACTTAAAGATTATGATTGCACAATTAAGGATCATTCTGGTAAAGCTAATGTTATGGATGATGGCTTAAGCTGGAAATCTAATAGTAATATAACATAAGTTTAAGCCTCAAGATTACTAAATTTAGTTTAACTGAGAGCCTTGAATGTTGAGTTGAATTTGGGGGAAAATGAAGCATTGTTAGCTACATTGAAGCTTAGAATAGTGTTGGGTGAAAGGATCAGAAAAACTCAAAGCAAGGATCCAGAATTAGTGATGCTTATTGAGAAGTTAAAACAGAATTTGAGTTCTGAATTTTAGTTGACAGATGATGTATTATGGTTGAAAAAGAGATTATGTGTACCTGAAATGGATGATCTGAGAAGAGAAATTTTGGAGGAAGCTCACATAGCAGCTTATACTATGCATCCTGGTACTACCAAGATGTATAATATGCTGAAATAACATTTCTGATGGCTAGGAATGAAGAAGTAAGTCACGGAGTATATTGCTAGATGTTTGACATGCCAGTAGATTAAGACAAAGCATTAGGCTCCGGTTAGGAAGTTATAGTCATCACCTATTATGGAGTGGAAATGGGAGAGGATTACTATGGATTTCATTATAGGTTTTTTGAGGACTCTGAGGCAATATGATGCCATAGGGGTCATTGTTGACAGATTGACAAAATTGATCCATTTCTTACCTGTGAGGGAGAATAATACATTGGATTAGTTAGCCCGGAGGTATATCAATGAGATTATGAGATTACATAGAGTCCCATTATTTATTATATCTGATAGGGATTCTAGATTTACTTTAAGATACTGGGGTAGTTTACAAGCAGCATTGGGTATGAAATTAAACTTTAGTATAACATTTCATCCTCAGATAGATGGATAAAGTGAGAGGACTATTAGGACTATTGAGGATATGTTTAGAGCTTGTGTATTGGAGTTCCAAGAAGTATGGGCTCAATATGTAGACCTTATTGAATTTGCTTACAACAATCATTATCACAGTAGTATCAGTATGGCTCCATATGAAGCATTGTATGATAGAAAATGTTGTTCACCTTTGTATTAGGATAAAGAGGGTCTAAGGATTATTGAAGGCCTAAAGTTGATTCAAGACACTGCTGATAAGGTGAAGTTAATCCATAGTAAAATCAAGGCAGCTCAAGATATGTAGATAAGTTATATAGATCAACACCGAAGAGACATGGAGTACAAAGCAGGAGATAAGGTGTTTCTACGAGTGTCACTATGGCAAGGAGTACTGAGATTTGATAAAAAAGGGAAAATTGAGTTCTAGATACACTGATCCTTATGAGATTACCAAAGAGTAGGACAATTGGCTAGCATTACTACCAGAGATGTCTCAGATTCACAATGTGTTCTCTATTAGTATGCTCAGGAAATATCGATTTGATTCGATGCATGTGCTACCGGCACAAAAATAGAAATTGCAATTAAAGTTATGTGGAAGAACTAATAAAAATAGTTGGCTATCAAACTAAACAATTAAGAAATAAAGTAATTAGTTAAGGTTCTTTGGAGGAATCATTCGAGCGAAGAAGCCATATAGGAAATTGAAGAAAACATAAAGAGACAGTATCTCCGTCTATTTGATCAATCAGGCAAGAATTTCGAGGATGAAATTTCTTAAAAGGGAGAATTGTAATAGCCCATTTCTACACTTAAGGATTTAACTGTTATATTGAGTCATATCATAAGAGAATATATGAAGTGTATTTCTTTTGCATGCATCATATTTGTGTAGGCACATGAATCATAATTTAGAGACTTTGTAAAGATAATATATGCACTAAATTGACATATTCTAAGGTATGAAAGGTTTTAACTGATTATGATGTATTTTGTTGTTGATTATGTCTTGAATTTTGTTTTGATGAATTATAATTGGTAATTTGAAAATTTCCAATGATTTATGGAATGATGTTTGCATCTAGTCTAGGAAAAATGTCAAAGATCAACATAAATTGATCTATGGGAATTTAGGTTGATTAGACCTATGAAATGGTGACATGTGGCATTGGGAATAAGTGACAAATGACTTAAATACACAAGTGACAAGTGGACTAACAAACTGTGTGATAAATGGAGAAAACATTAGGTGACAATTGGAAGCATGAGAAGAAGACGTATGACATAGCTCTCCACTTGACAAGTGTCACACCATATATCTCGTAACTTCACCACACACTTGTACCCCATGATTTCCACATTTGAAAGACCATCTTCTTTAATGTTTTTGGTCACACACTCTCTTCTTCTTCCTCCTCACAATCAACACACCTATATAATCTCCATAACCTTAAATTTTGCCAAAATTATGCAACCTTCATCTTATGATTGAAACCCTTTTATTTCCATCTTGTTCTTGGTTAGCTTGTTTATTTAGGGGCTTTAAGTTGAACAAGTAAGTGATTGATTGCGCTAACGTGACATATGTGAGCATAACATTCATGATGATTGATTAGGGATGAATTAAGATGAATTGCATATAGGGTTGATGATGAAGTGTGCTTAGAATTTAATGGATGAATTGGTTTTGTTTTTAATAAATGGAAACTCTAGGATATATGTTATTTTAAGGATGAATTAGATTGAGAATTGAAGTATATTGAAGGTGAATTTATACTAAAGAAAGGTGCTAGTGCAGTGTGTTTGAAATGGGAAAGAGTTAGGGTTACATGTATAAAAGTGAATGAAAGCTTTTGTTTGGTTTTTGATTTATAAAAGATAAATTGTTTATGAGTCACAAATTGAGTGGTTTTGAATTGCAATTTAAGATGAATTGATGAGCAATTGAAGTATCTTTAAGGTATAATTAATGGATTATCATAAAGGTGTTAAAATTTGGATGAAATGCTAAAGGAAAATGAAGGTAAACTTTTGGTTCACCTATCCTACGATTGTTCCCATGATTATGGCAATGCTTTAAAGTAAAAAAATGTGTTTTGTGTGATGGTTGAACCATAAAAGGGTAAGTTGTTTTACTTTGGTGGATTAGGACATGATTGGGGCTTGAAATGAACCTAAAAAGTTGCTTAATTATGTGATTAAATGTTTGATAAGTTTAAGTTGTTTATTGAGGTTATAAATTAAGGAATGAATTATTTGATATCAAGGTATGTGAATTTGGGAAGTATGAGTTGTTAATGGAATAAGGAATTTCTTATAAATACAATTGTGATCCAAAGGATATAAGCAATGAATTAGGCATGACTGAAAGAGAATTGGGAAAATTATATGAATATATAATGCTAGAAAAGGATTGATGAAAGCACGATTGATGAATTAAGAATAATGAAAATTACTTAAGGCATAAATCTAATTGCAAAGTAGATGTATATATGATATAATGAATGTATTATCAAGACTTGTGATTAAGCATAGATACCCATTAAAGTCAATTGAGCATGCATTGGACAAATCATATATACATGTGTATGACTGAGTACTCATTTGATTAAATAAGTTAGTAATGTGTAATACATGATATAGAGGCACAAATTGATTGTCAGCATCCAGACATTGCCAGGTCATGAAGGCAATAACTATTTTGGAGCATTTTGTGAGTTGATCTAGATGTGTAATCTCAATTATATATGTGCATCTGTTTGAATTATGTGAGTTAATCTAGATGTTTTCTTACTATGTTTGAATTATTTTTTAATTAAAATTCAGATATTGAAATGTTATGGATATTATTGTGATATTGATAATTTTGAACATTGATGGTTTGAGGAGTTTGATATTCAGGATTGTATTGGAAGTGTTTTAAATTTGTATATGCAAAGTGAAATGAGTACTCAACCATATGTTGAATGTTGGACTTAGATTCGATGAATATGATAAATGACTATGCACGTTGAATAAAAGGTACAGATAGCATAATATGTAATTTATTGCATTTCATTACTCAACTATGCATGATTAGATAAAGAAGTTATAACTAGAGTGACCCATATGAAAAAGAGCTTAAAGCTCAGGAAATCTGCCCAAGATCCTCAAACTCAGTTCTTAATGAGCCCGATATCCAAATTGGGTACTGGACAGTTATGAAATGAGGCTGGTATCCACAACGAGTACAAGATAGTTATGAAATATAGCGCTCCTTACCGTAGGGTACACACCGGGATGCCTAGAGGTCATTCCAGTACATAGTCTGTGATAAGGGTGAGTTACGTTCGATTGTTACAATCACTTTACATGGCATCATATCAATATTCACTTATAAAGCATCAATAGAACAACCACAATAATTTAAAACTAACTTTTTCCTCATTTCACTTCACAAAACTGAAAGTCTACATTGTGCCTTTCAACATTTTCGATATGTATATCAACAAAACCTAATACAAAAGTACTACATGAAAGAGGAAAAATATACACAATCTAACTAATCTGTCCAAAAATCCCAATTGACCGACCATTAAGCCATGACTTTTCTTGCCAAATCACAATCTACATGGCTGGTAGAGCCTCTCAGTAACTAAAGTCGTCTAAAATTCCTAAAAAGACAACATTGCAATTTTGGTGAGTTTTGCGAACTCAATAAGATAACCATCATCGATGTTTCACTCAATTTAGTCAACACATCAATTCACTTAATGTATAATCATATACTGCACTTTACATAAGTATCACATTTTTACTTAAGCATAGGTAAATTTGGCATGTCATTCTAGCAAGCATACTTAACAATATGCATATGAAATGCTCATGAGACACTTTCCAATTATTATGTTGTTATGACCGAGTGTCTGAACTATCTCGTATCCATTTTGGATACCGAGCTCATTAATAACTATTCCTTATCTGCTTGGGGGATACAGGGCTCATTTTTCATGATGAGTCTTAGGATCTTAACCACTTTTGAGCTCAAGGCTCATTTTCACTCGTTAAGCTTTAAGCTTTGATCGGTGGCTTCTCTGCTCACAACTGCCATTATCTGATTGTGCATTTCATGAATGGAATGCATGTACCACAATCACTCACATTATAAAGCACTTAGGTCTTCACATTCACATTTAAGTAACACTTCAATATCTCAACCCACATTCAAATTCATGGGACCTTCTATCCGAAATCCACAATTAAACACATTCAATTATTATTCAAAACATAAATTAAGCAAACAAGTAATTAAGTGAGACTGTCTAGGTTACTCACAATTTGCTCCAGAAGCTATTGCCTCAAAGTCCCGGTAATGGTTGGAGGATGGTGCTCAATTCGATCCTCTATATTAAACAACACACACATATATCACAATATATACAATTATAATTGTTCAATAATACACATGTATGAAGTGAAGTATGTACAATGCATGTCCATGACAATCCCAGGTATCTTGCCATCAATTTCTTCAAAAAAATATTTCTCATATCAAAACTCATCTAATTATAATTTATACTTAGGTTTATGCCTCACTAAAACCATTAAAATAATAATTCATTTCTCATTAGTTTACTTTCAGACTTTTTCAAGACACTCTTTTGGGTCTACTGTTCACATTCAATCAAAAAGTGAAAATGATGTAATTTGGTCATGCTCTATGTCTTATCTTTCCATTGACACTAAAATCACTTAATTTGGTTCAGAAATTTGGAAGATATGCCACAAACATTTTCGGGCTGTTCTTATCCAAAACAGTATACTATACACAAATTCCTTCTAGAAATTAAACATTTTAGAGACTAAATCACAATTCGACTTCCTCAAATAATTTGTAAGCCTATATATCTAGTCCACTCCAAATCAAGAATCATCTCATTTAAAATCCTATATATCTAGGTATAACCGAAATAGCTGAACATGTTTTGTGAAATCACACCAGTTCATAATATTCCAACATATTCCCTTACTTTGATTTAGTCCATCTTTTTTGAGTCAAAACCAAAAGCTATAAATTCTATGGAGAGATAGATAATTGAGTTATGAATCCAATGCTTTAAAATCAGGTCATTTGGAGGTCGGACGACAAAGTTATGGATGAATGAATCAAACAAGGTTTTTGTTCTCAATCATACAGAACCTATCTCGGGACAAAACGCATAACTCTCTCTATATATGTGGGATTAAGATTATCTTAGGACTATTTGAAATAGAACTTCGAGATCTACAACTTTAGTGAAGGACTTAAAGACAAATTCTAACATTTGAATTGTCAAAAATGGACCAAACTATAGCATTAGACGAATAGTGTACAGATGAAGAAGTTTTTGTCACATAAGCAGAAAGCAGACGAAACAAAAAGCAGATGAAGCAGAAAGCAGACGAAGTAAAAAGCAGACGAAGCATATGGTCAACTTAAGATGAAGCATAAGTCAACCTAAGACGATATAAATGGTCAACTTAAGATGAAGTAGAAGTCACCCTAAGATGATACAGATGGTCAACCTAAGACGAAGCAGAAGTCACCCTAAGACGATACAGATGGTCAACTTAAGATGAAGCACAAGTCAACCTAAGATGATGCTGATGGTCAACTTAAGACGAAGCAAAAGTTAACCTAAGATGATATAGATGGTCAACTTAAGACGAAGCAGAAATCAACCTAAGATGATACAGATGGTCAACTTAAGACGAAGCAGAAGTCAACCTAAGATGATACTTCTTCATAGATGATATGTCTTCACAGACGATATGATGTCATCACAGACGATATGACATGATCACAGATGATATGACATCATCACAGATGATACTATCTTCATTCCTGAACATCTCCCCTTATAAAGACCATAACTTTCATCCCCAATCTCCATGTTTCCTCTCAATTTTCATTTAAACACCCATTCCCATCTCAGACCATCATTTCATTGCTATTTCAACTCCAAGAACCATTTCCACAATACTTGATCACTAACAATCCATCAAAAACTAAATAACACCATATCCATAATTTCCATCCCCTTAACACAGTGTTCAATAATATTAATATGCGTAAATGCCATGATCATGCACTGACAATAAAATCAACAACTTTATTTCAAAAATCCACAGCTCTAACAATTTTATTCACTCCAAAAGCTTCAACTATCTTCAAGCACTAACTCCATACAAAATTACGTAAACCACTTTGAGCACTAACCACTTCTCGTTTTTCTTAAGGCAAAAGAAAGACTTAGCAGTAAAGGAAGTGGTGAGGGATATGAAAAAAGCAAAGTTAAATCTCAGAAGGAGTTTGATGGAAAACTCTGTGTATAGGAAGAAATTTGGAGAAGATTATAACAAGGAAAGAACTTAGGAAAAAGAACAAACCTCTTTTTAACTCTCGGATAACTCAAACTTTCTTCTGACTAATAATAAAAGCAACTTAACATTTGTCACTTTTTCTAAGGTCTAACTCTAACTAAGTTTCTTTTGAAACTAACTCCATTAATTCTATCTTTACAATCCAACTATCTCCAAATCTTCTTTTGCTTTCTTATTTCCTATTTTCCACAATACTCTATAAATTCTGAAATAAATCCTAAAATCACCAAAATTAAAAAATATTACAATTTCACTAACCTTTAAAATTTCCAATGTAAAAACATTCATAATTCTCAAAAACATACAAATCAATCCAATTATATCAGGAATTATTCATGAATGCATGTACAATTTTTTACATGTGCCAAACTTTCACTATTTACATGTATTTGTATATGACATAATATGCATGAGCATGAAAAATGCATTTCTAAGCTCTCATTGATCACTTATATATACTATTCTAACCTCTCACAAATGACGGAATGTTACAACTCTCCCCTCCTTAAAAGAAATTTCATCCTTGAAATTCTTATCTGTTTGTTCGAACAGGTGGGGATAATGTCTCCTCATATGCTCCTCCGTCTCCCATGTTGCTTTCTTAGTTGAGTGGTTCCTCCAAAGGACCTTTACCAATGGAATGACCTTGTTCCTCAGCTACTTGATTTGCGATCCCACAATCTTAATCGGCTCCTCAACATAGCTTAAGCTACGAGTAACCTCAATCTCCTGAGCCAGTATCGCATATGTCAGATCCGATCGGTATCTTTAGAGCATACTTACATGAAACACATTATGCATTTGAAACATTTCATTTGGTAAAGCCAACTTATATGCCAAAGGTCCTATCCTCTCAATGATCTCATAAGAATCTATATACTTAGGGCTCAACTTGCCCTTTTTACCGAATCTCAATACTCTACTCTAGGGTGACACTTTCAAGAATACTCTGTCTCCCACACTATACTTCATATCCCATCGGTGTTAATCCAAATAACTCTTCTTTCTATCCTTAGCAGCTTTGATTCGGCTTCGGATCAACTTCACCTTATCCACTATATCTTGTATCAATTCTGGACCTTTAATCATTCTCAAGCTCTCTTCATAGGAATTATGGTCCAGGATGATGGATTTAATTTGAGCTCTTGAATCACCTTATTTAAATCTCATAAGCCTCAGATATGTCCATGTAAAGCTTTAGTGGTTAAGTTGGCAATTATGTAGAAATAAGTTTTACTTTGAATAAATGGTTGGTGGTTTAAACAAATTTGAATAGCTACACATCTGGGCTTCCTTAATATCTTGAGATGTCCTCTAAATATTATCTAAAGACCACGTTTAGATTTAGATTCTCCATTTATGTTAAAAATCTTGGATAGCCAAAATGCTCAGATTGTCGATATGGCCATACTGCTAAGTCGTATCTTGGCCTATCTTCTATTGCTTCAATTAAGTTCTCCAAGAAGAAGGCATGACCAAGTTTAGTCCAATTGTCCATATACTTTGTCTATCTCTAATCTTTTTAAAGTCTTCTCCTTGTCCTTAACGCTCAATCTAAACACAAAAACCTAACAACAATTTTGAACAAACAGATTAGGAAAGACTAAAAATTAAACAAAAACTATCTGAAACCTAACACAAAATGAATTATAATAGTAACAAAGAGAATAAGAAATGTGTTTAAATTTTTTCACTATGAACAACTTTTAGAGCTTAACCTTCAATCCATAGTGTCTTACAATCTAAATAAGCATATTACTTGCCAATCAAGATATAAAACTCCTCTAATTGATGACTATAGAGGTAATCTTCTTAGTAGCTTTATTTATAAAATAAAAAGTTATTTTGATGAATGAAGAATGATTTAGGCAATTTAAAGGTGTTCAATCATGTGCAATAGTTGGAAAAATATAAGACATAAGCCTATTATCAATTTTTTGGTTTATTCTACTAAGGGAACAATGTTCTTAAATTCTACTGACATATATGGCCTTGTTAGAAATGTTAATACTCTATTTTAGATATTTGAAGAAGTTGTGAATGAAGTTCGGCCTGAAAACATTATATAATTCATTACTGACAATGATTCTACTTACAAAGTAGTTACAAAAAGGTTGTAAAACATATATAATTCCTTTTATTGGCATCCTTTGGTGCACATTGTATTAACTTGATCTTGAAAAATATAGGAGATCTTAAATACTTTCCTATCATTGATAAAACTATGTAGAAAGCAAGAAAAGTGATCAATTTCATCTATAATCATGTATGGGTCCTGAATTTGATGAGAAAAGGTTTTACTAATGGTAAGAATTTGTGTCCTCCCACTGTTAGAAAATTTATTACTAATTTCTTATCACTTTAATGCTTTTTTTTCTAATAAAGAAGGAGTCATGAAAAGTGTTTTTAAGTGATAAATGAGTTGCATCTTTGTATATAGATTTAGTGCTAGAATGAAAGTTTCTATAATTATACTCGATGATCATGCATTTCAGTCTCAATATCAATTTTTAATCCAAGTTTGTGAGCCTCTAATAAGAGTACTTTGCTTGGCTGATAGTGATGCGAAAGCCATAATGAGATATTTATAGGATCATAGAGAGGATGAAGGAAGCAATCAAGGTCAATATGAAAAACAAGTTTTCTTTTTATACACTTTATCTTATTATCATTAATAAAAGATTGGAAAGACAACTTTGCTCTTTATTTTTTTTTTACCATTGGGGAATTTTTAATGGTATTGTCTATTTTAAACCAAGTTTTACAAAATAAAACTAAAATTAATATGTGAATGCCATTAACTATCACAATAATTGTTGCACATGAGATGATGCAAAATCTTAACTTATAAATGGTGTCAAACAAGGACACATGTGGTGATTTTTAGATGCCCATTTCAATTTGTCAAAGAGACAAAATTAATCTAAGTATATATTCCATTAAATGAAATACCAAATCTTTCATTTCTTCTCTTTTGTTTTAGTTTCACTTATATTTGATGTATATGATAAATTTTCTATGTGCAATATAAATATAAAACTTTTAACTGTAATTATTTGGTTATGTTCCTCGGCATGAACTCTTATTGTTAATTATAATGCTTATGGAGTTGTGGACTTGTAATATTCTTACTATATGATGTTTTGATGTGATTATTCTACATATATGACATAATTTTAACATTTTAAGTGCTTTACATTATTCTTAGTTTTATATATGTATGATAATTAAACAATAATGTTCTTATATTAATTGCAGTTATTGTCTATTTGTGAAATATGTGAAAAGTAATATTAATAGAAATAAATGTATTGAGGGATTAATGTAAAATTATATTATTTCAAAGAGATAAGGTTTATTTGAAAAATAAATTATTATGATTTTTGGAGACATGGTTGATGTAATTTATATAATACAATATTTAAGGACTATTTTATAATTTTAAAATTTTAAGGATTATTTTTAATTTAAAAAATTACCTAAGAAGATACCTATTATTGATCGATTCTGGTACCAAATTGTGCCAAAATTAAATTCAGTATTGGCATCGATATGGTATTCATAATGTTGATGGATAGATGAAATGAGATAGGGCCATCTCAATAAGGAAATTTTGCTAACTAGGTAGTGACATTAAATTAAGTTGAATGAATGGCAATGGGGACGTATGGATACAGGGGATAGAGGGAGATAATGGTCATCTTTTCCGTGTTTTAAGTCACATAACACTATTATTTCTTTATCCTTTCTTATTTTTCTTTTTAGTGCTATTTTGTTACATTTTCTTCACTACATATTATACATTTTGATTTTTCTAGGAACCCAATTCTAATAATGTCATTTTATGCTTCTTCCAATGTTTTAACTTCCTATTTTATTTACAAATTATTCCTTATGTAGTTTCCTTTTATTCTTTAGTATGTAAATTTACTAATACCTAATTCTAGATTAAAATTTTAATTATTCCTCCAAATTGACCCAGAACTTCTAGGCACAATTGTTATTTAAGAAATTAAATTAATTGATAATGCAAAGCAAACAAGTTAAAAGCAAAACAAAAGTTTTAAAAAATACAAAAAAAATGTAATTTTAAATGCAAACAATAAACTTGACTCAAGGTACAAAACCAATATTTTTATTTTATTGATTTTATAAAAATTACAACATACAATATACCTTAATTTTATTCCTAAATTGAAATAAGAATGAAAAGTGTGAACTAAAAACAAATTAATTAAACGATCCAATGAAAGTTAAAATTTAAAAGATAAGGATAATTAATTGTATTTAGGACATAAAATTATAATGAGAAATCTAAAGAAATATCTATTTATCTAATTTACAAGCCTAGATAGGTATCTATAATTTGGTTTAAAGTTTTGAACCTAGAGAGGTATTTAGGAGGTTTGAAAGTTTAGAGAAGCGTCTAGATATATAATTTAGGAGCTTAAAGAGATATCTAACATACAATTTGAGATGAGGACCTAAAGATTCATCTAAATATTTATTCTATGAACTCAGAGGTATATAGGAATTGAAACTACAAATTGAGATGACTTTGAAATGTATATAGGTATTTAATCTATAAAATTGGACATGTATTTATGAATTTAAACATCAAATTTAAACATGGACTTAAAAGCAGATTAGATATTTAATTTAAAAAAATAAATACGTATCTAGGAGTTGAAACTATAAATTAAGATGACGACCTAGAGAGGTGTCTTGGTATTTATTGATCTGGAATTTGAGCGTGCCAGTGAGAAATTCTCCAAAAAATGTGCTTGACTTTTAAACAATGATACAAGTGGACTTTGACAAACTTAAAGAATAGAATTCTAAATTACCAAGGGTAAATACTAAAGAATGTAGGGTCTTAAAATTTTAAGCTAAAATGATAATTTTATTTAAGTCAACGATGAGTATAAAGTATAAATAAAGCTGAAACAAGAATATTGTTTAAGTTTGAGTAGTGTGATTATGACTTTATCCGTTTGTGTTATGATGCTTGTGTGTCTATAAAACCACCTCAAATATTTCTCGTCTAACCTTTCAAGCGCCAGTTATCCTCCAATCATGGCCATGTCTAAATTAATCATCTATATATAAACAATTGATTATAAGGCATATGTTAATAATGTTTTAACCGTCTTAAATACCAAATCTTGAATTCCTTACTAATTCTTATGCTCAGGAATTCACTAAAAAAATTTGTTGACTTTCGAAAATCTTTACACACTTGGGCCTTTAATCTTTGTGCCAAATGGGCCACATTTCACTCAAGCTATCAACAATTGCCTCCTGAATATCTTTTGCTGTTCAAACCAAATCTATGGTATTGAAGGACTTCTAGACTTTTGCAAGAATGAGTTCAAGGTCATTGATTAAATTCACATATGTAGACTAGTGGTTTTAGTAAATAAGAAAATTCCAACTAGAAATAGAAATTTAGAAACCATATAACTCTTATCCAAAAAGAGTCTTAAACTTGTGACATCTAACCAGTTCATAAATAAAATTCAGTTGCATTAATAGTTATAACATATGGAAATAAATCTTCATTTACCAATATAATCTGATCAACTTTAGCAAACAATAGAATTCCCTTATTGATTTGATCTTGAATAACATTATTAAATCCCTAACATGAATATTTAGGGTGACTCTAAGGTACTTAAAAGTATTCCCTTCCTTGATTCCCTTGCTTTATGGGAGTTAAGTGTTCTAATGGTTCAATAATAAACTTCTCCGTCAATAAGAAATAAAAAATTTCCCTCCGTTTTGGAGACATTAAAAATGTATTGCGTTTGAGTGGTTTGTGCTTGTACTTTCCTTTTGGCTTCAATTGATATCCACTCTAGAGCATGGCAAACACAAGTTCCAAAGATATTAACCTCAGGAACTACTAAATCATATAGACTTGTTTCTATAAAAGATGTACTAACTAAGCCTTTTTTAGTGTCCTTGTTCCCTAAGAAGCTCTTTATACTTAGAATCTTTTGCTACCAATCCATAAAAATCACAAAATTCCATATCTTGAAAATTTTTTAATTTCAATATTGAGGCCCCTCCGAGCCAACTTCACAACTTCACATATTTAAGTCTCTGTGAGTGCAATTCGTCAGCAAATCCTCATTCTCCTAAAATAAAGCGATGAACATATCCGCGTTACTACCATTTTTTTAAGTAACTCTAGCTAATTTAGCTATTCTGACTTCAGATTCAGTCCAAAAACTAGAGTATAGAATAGTCTTTCCATTTCAACCCTTACATCATTCCTAGGTAATAAAGCATATTAGGTAAAAGTTGCACCTATCAAAGAATTTGGAAACAACCTAAGATTGATACCGTCGAAAATTTCATAACTAGCCAATTCACGAATCTAAATAATGAATATAGAAATGTGCTTGATAGTTGACTGACCATCTTCACCAGAAAATCAGGTAAACTTAAGAATTATGCAACAATGGAGATAAGGATTCTCGTGGTCAATCTATTTTGGATAAGGCTTCTAGAATTCTAGATTATAAATCTACCTTAAGCCAGGTCTATATAGTTCTTAAATAGCTCCCATATCAACTTAAAGACTCATCTTTGGAGGGACAACAATATGAACATTATTACAATTTACAATTAAAAAGTTACCTCTATAATTTGGCTTATTAGGTTCAACTTCAAAACAAATTTGTCTTATAGAAGCTTAGGGCCTGTTAATTTGTTGACCATTTCCAAAATTAGTGAATAAAGGCACAATGGGAATATCCTCTCTCTTACGAAGAAGGACATATCTTTCTTCCATAGAGGATGAAATTGAAGGACAAACACACTTATTAACGTCCATCGCATTTAGTGTAAGACCCCCCCTGAGCCTTTTAAAATCTGTCTTGCTAAAGAAGAAGAATCCTACCTAGCGACCTATACCAAATCGATAGAAAGCTTTTTCATCTTTTTTTTAACATATTGATTGATTATATTGTAGAAGCTGAATTAGACTTCAACTCTGAAATATTATTTTCGTAAACCATATTATTTATTTTCAATGGCTACGAAAATTTCAAATTCTCACCAAATAGAGACGTAGTCAAAGACGATGTTGCCTTCTCCAGATTTTCAATTATTTGAGATATAAATTCTTCATTCCCAATTCCATAGGGATTTCTTCCTCCAGGGCTCAAGGCACAACAACTTGTTTTCTATTCTTCATAAGTGGCATCGTTGTCTCACTAGGTGTGCTAAAATTCTAAGTTGGTCATAAAAAGTGATTAACGATTTTTGCACACCTAGTGGTCGCAAAAATGTGTCTGACTTCTAAATAAAGATATAAATGGGCTTTAGAAAATTTAGATAATAGAATTCTAAGTTACCGAGTTGCTAAATTCTAAAGAGTACAAGGGCTTAACATTTAATTTAAAGGAATATTTTTATTTAAGTAAAGAATGAGTACAAAGTGCAAAGAAAGATGAAATCATGATAGGTTTTAAGTTTAAATAGTGTGATTATGTCTGGATCCGTTTGTGTTATGATGTTAATGTATTTATATCATCACCTCAAATAATTCTCATATAACAATTCAACCTTTGCTTATCCTCCAATCCTAGCCACATCCTAATTAACTACCCACCAATATATAATTGTTTTTAAATAATATGTTAATCACACTTTAACTTTCTTGACACCGAAATCCTAGACTTCTTTACTAATTCTCATACTAAAAAATTCCTTACACAATCTAGTTGACTTTTGAAAATCTTTACTCAGTTGGTTCTTTTCATCTTTAGGCCAAATGGGTCAAATTTCACTTAAGTTGTCAATAATATTTAACTACAAATTTTATATAAAATACTTAAAACAGATTATGGATATTTAAACATGAATTGAGAGTGGTTTTAATCATTTAATTAAAAATCGATATCAAGGACCTAGAGAGGTTTTCAAGCATTTAATTATGTACATAGTGATTTCTAAGTATTTAATTAAAGTTTGAGATTAGGGACTTAGAGAAGCTTCCAAGAATTTCGCTTAAGATTTAGGTTAGAAAGTTAAAGATGATTCTAGGTATTTTAGTTAAACAAGAAAGTCACATAATGGTTTTTAAGGTTCTGCCTAAAGATAAAAGAGACTGAAAGGGATATTTAAGTATTTAAACTTAATGGGAAAGTCTTAAAGTGGTTTATAGAGTAAAAAGAGATTTAGAGAGGATTATAGGCATTTAAACTAATTGGTGAAGTCCTAAAATGATTTCTAAGGTTTTTTTTTTCCAAAGTGAAGAGGGGCTTATAGGGGTATATAGGGATTTAAACTAAATAGGAAAGCTTGAGAGTGTTTACTAGGATTTTTTTTACAGTGAAGAGAGATCTAAAGGGTATCTAGCCATTTAAACCAAAGGTATCAATGTATTTATGGTAGTTTCTTTGGTTTTTCTATTGTGAGAAATGAAATTTGTAAAGGTATCAATGTATTTAAAACTAAATACGGAATCCTAAAATGATATATATGATTTTCTCTGAAGTGAGTACGATGACAACTAGTTGTATTATACACATTTTAGACAAATCAATTTGAATTATCATCACCTAAATTAAAAATCTTGAGTAAAGAGGATTGAAAGATACTGCCTTCTTCACAATTTACCCTTAATACTAGCATTAATGTTATTTGTTTAAATAAAAGTAATTGAATCGAGATTAATATAATGATTATAAATTTGTGAAATTTTGCGTTTCAACATTGTTTAGTGATAAAAATGGAACCTTTTGTATTTTGCACATTAAAAAAGGGTTTCATACTTTTAAAATTGATAAAGCTTTCTTGATTTTTCCTTTAGGATGATTCATCATTTTCTAAATGTTATATATGTACTACAAGTTTAGCATTTGACAATTATATACAATCCTTAAATTTAACAAGATTAATTTGAGCCATTATTGTATAAACAATATTAATCATTTGCATCATTCAAAATACTGAAGACAACAATCGATAATCAAAATGTTTGAAATAAGGAAGACTTTCAAAATTGAATTCTAGGATGGATAATTAGAAGAAAATGTGTTTGATCACATGAATTCCAAAGGATAAGGTTGCAAATTGATTAAATTAATAATAAGAAATGAAATTATTTGATTTAAAGAGCTCATTCAGTTTTTTAAAAAGCTTTTTGCTTGCAAACTGAAATTCAATCTAATTCATAGCAAATGATATTAAACTTCCATAAATAAAAACTTATCAAAACATTACAATCTAATTTTACATTAAATCTTTTCAAAATTTGTTTTTCTCTCATCTGAAAGGGGCATTCATTACATAGGATCACTACAACAAAAACATGCATTTCGCGTCGTCTTCGCAGTAGACGTCGCGAAATGTAGGAGGAATTCGTGACGTGTTCCCAAACGTCACGAAAGGAGTCAAGATTCAATGACGTTGTATGCAGACGTTGTGGAAAAACTAAGTGTTTAGCGTCGTTTGGTTAGTTAGACGTCGCAAAAAACTTAGCCCGACGTTGGGGAGAGTTAGACGTCGGGAAAGGGTAGCTAAAAATCATTCTCCGGCCCGTTTGGCCCTCCAGTACAACACGACGTCGTTGTTTTGATTTTCAACTCCCGCCCTCCAAGCCGATGAGACGACGTCGTGTAACTACTGGTAAATGAAAAAAAAGCTAGCTTCATCTCTCTCCCACGTTTAGCTCTCCGTCGTGCCACCTGCCCTCTCCCTCGAGCCACCTTCCCTCTCCCTCGAGCCACCGCCCTTGGAATCGTTGGAGGTTGCTTCACGAGTTGACGTCCTTCTGTCGTCTACAGTCGGAGTGTTGGTTGAGGTAAGTAGTTCAACGATTTTGGTTGCGATTAATGTTGGCTAAATTGTTCTTTATTGAGTCGATTGAAGTGGAGGGTTTATTCTGGGTTTAAGACTGCTTAATCTTTTTTTCTGATTATTTGTAACACAATGCATTTGGTTTGCATTGTGTGACAGTATGTTAAGGAAGAATGAATTTGAAATGTTCGATGAAAGTTCTGAGTAAAATTAGCATTGCGATCATTGATTTTAATCTATTGCAATGTTGATAGTGAAAATTTAATATTGTCAGACGTTATTCAACTTGGTATAGATTGAAAAGCTATGGTAACACATTTATGGCATGAATATTCTTTCGAAGAAATCAATGCTTTAGAGATTTCGTGTGTGATGTAGTACTTCACTACTGCATAGGAAAGGAGAAGAGAGGTAAAATCCTTTATGAGTTTATAGAAAGGACTATTAATTAACTTCATGTTAAGCTATTTTTAGGTCCATAATTTTTAAAGCCCGAACTAGAGTTATTATTGGACAAGTTTGAAGTTGAAGCACTACAAAATGGTATCATAGCAAAAATATTTGATAATTTGATTTAAGCCAAATCCTTTGAAGAATGTAAATAGATTCACCTATGTATATTGTGAATAATGTTTATGTGTACAAACTATATTGGTTTCCATTCTCGA
>JAOSBK010000205.1:10754252-10765648 GCA_027568895.1 Erythroxylum shatona | reverse complement strand
ACACACATGATTAATTAGTTTTAAAGGATTATGTGGAACCTTTATTATTAATATTTTGCATAAAATGAAGTGTCATGTGATTAATATAATTTTAATTAGTTGAGCAGTAGCCACAACATCTTTGATTGAGAGAAATTGTGTACTAAGTGTTATGGAACACTTCTAGTAATCATATTCAAATATAATAAATTTTATCCCATAGGAATATTTATTGTATTTGCATGGTTAATTAGGATAGAATAGCAAATTATCTTTTCTTAATTTACCCACAGGTATTAAGAAAAGGAATATAATTTGATAATTTCATTATAAAGGTTATGTATGAATCTTTTAATTAAAGTTTAGCCTACAGACAATTTTCATTGTTATATGATTCACATTTGAAATATAATTGCTTGTTTTAACATTGGTAAAACATGATATATGATTATTTGCTTCAAAAGATAGTGAAATAAGCATATTTATTTGAATTTTGTGCAATTATTAAACCTGTGAATTTTTCTGATATTCAATGTGATATTCCCGAATTAAATGGTAATAATTATAAAATATGGAAAGAGAGGATTCTCCTCCAATTAGGGTGGATAGACATTGATTATGCTATCCAAAAAGATGAACCACCTGCTCCTACTAAAACTAGCACTCAAGCTTAAATTGCTCTTTATGAACATTAGGAGTGGTTTAACTGCCTCAGCAGGATGTACATAAAGATCAAAATTCATGTTAGTATTCGTGGTTCTATTGGAGAATGTGATCATGTTAGGGATCTAATGAAGGCTATTGATGAATAGTTTGAGTCTTCAGATAAGGCCCTAGCCAACACCTTAATGACTAAGTTATCATTAATGAAGCTCACAAGTGTTAGAGGTGTGCATGAGCACATCATATAAATGAGGGACATTGCAGCTCATATAAGGTCTCTTGAGGTTAAGATGTTTGAGTCTTTTCTTAAGCAATACATACTTAATTCCCTTATACCTCAATATGGATCCTTTAAAATATCTTACAACACACATAAGGATAAATGGTACATCAATGAACTGTTAACCATCTGTGTTCAAGAAGAAGGGAGGTTGGTAATGGAATTGGGTGAAAGTGCACATATGGCCATAAAAGGAAGGAATAAAGGACAAGCCAGATAAAAAGGAAAGCGTAAAATACTAGTCCATACTGAGATCAAAAAGGATTTCAATCTAAATGTCGCTTCTACAAAAAGAAAGGGCATATAAAAAAGGATTGTGCCAAATTTAAGGCTTGACTTAGGAAGAAAGGTATTTCAATCTCATTTGTTTATTATGAATCTAATATGGTTGATGTTTGTTATAACACTTGGTGGATTGATTTTGGTTCTATAATCCATATTTCTAATACCTTGCAGGGTTTTCTAAACCAGTGGAAGCCAGTGGGTAGTGAACAGTGCATCTATTAAGATAACAAAATGAATTCACATGTGGAAGCTATTGATACATACAAATTAGTTTTGAAATATAGTTTTATTTTGAATTTGGAAAGAACATTTTATATTCCAAGGAACCTTTTATATTCCTTTAACTTTTCAAATACATCATATGAGTTATATCAAAGATCTGATCTTGTTGGAAATGGTACAATAATTGATGGCCTTTTTAAAATTAATTTGAAAGAAAATATTTTTCACAATGCAATGCATGTATATAATAATGTTGGTATTAAAAGATGTGTTATGAAGAACAATCCTCTATATTGTGGCACCAAAAGTTGGGACATATTTCCATTGAAAGAAATAAAAAATTAGTGAATGATGGAGTACTTAATACTTTGGATTTTGCTGACTTTGATATTTGTGTGGACTGTATGAAGGGAAAGCAGATCAACATAAAAAAGAAAGGTGCTAAGAGGAGTTTAAACATATTAGAGATCATAGATAAAGACATTTGCAGTCCAAAAATGGACTTGTATGGTAAGATACTTCATCTCATTTATAGATGATTACTCGCAATATATGTACCTCTTCTTGCTTCATAACAAGAACGAAGCATTTAATAACTTTAAGGTATTTAAAATGAAAGTAGACAGACAATATGGTAAGCATATAAAAATCGTGAGATTAGATAAAGGTGGAGAATTTTATGGTAGAAACACTGAGGATGGACAAGCAGCTGATCCATTTGTGAAGTTTCTTCAGGAGCATAGGCTAATAGCTCAATACACCATACCTGAGTCTCCGGACCAAAATGGTTTAATAGAAAGAAGAAACTGAACATTATTAGACATGGAACAAAGTATGGTTAGCAACTCTGAGCTACCTAAATCTTTCTAGGCTGAAGATCTTATAACGACAATGTATATATTAAATCAAGTTCCAACTAAGGCTGTTTCAAAAACACCATTTGTGTTATGGAAAGGTTGGAAACTGAGTTTGCGACATATATACATTTGGAGATGTATATCTGAAGTAAAATTTTATAATCTAAAAGAAAAGAAACTGGATCCAAAGAATATAAGTATGTATTTCATTGGATAAACTGAAAGGTACAAAGGGTACATATTTTACTGTCCATCTCATAATACTAGGTTTATGGAATCAAGAAATGCAAAATTTCCTGAGAATGACTGGATCAGTGAGAGCGATCAATCACAGGACTTAGTTCTTGAGAAGGATTATTATGAAATACAAACTCCTAATTCAAATAATAGATTGATTGTCATTCGTAGGATCCCTCAAAGTCAAACGGGTGTTGAACAATCAATCATTGAAGTTACATAAGCTGCTGATGACAATCTAGTAGATCTGATTATTCAACAATCACTAGAGCAACCAGTTGTACAAGCTCCTACCTTAGAAGGGTGCTAATACAACATTAAGAAGATCCATTGGAGATAAGAAATCAACAATACCTAATGATTACATTGTGTATCTACAAGAAGCTGACTATAATATTATAGTCGAAAATGACTTTGAAACGTTTTCACAATCCATAAGATTCATTGAATCTCAATTGTGGTACAATGTCATGGTAGATGAGATGAATTTTATGGCATCTAACAATGTCTGGAATTTTGTTGAGTTTCCTAATGGTACAAAGGCCATTTGATGTAAATGGGTATTTAAGATAAAAAGGGACTCGATAGGCAACATTGAAAGATATAAAGCTATACTTGTTGCCAAAGGATTTACTTAACAAGAGGGAATCAATTATATAGAGATCTTTTCTCCTATATCTAAGAAGGATTTCTTATGAGTGATTATGGAATTGGTTGCCCATTTTGATTTGGAACTACATCAAATGGATGTGAAAACAACGTTCTTTAATAGAGATCTAGCAGAAGAGGTTTACATGAAACAACAAGATGGATTCTTCTCTAATACTGGTGAACATTTGGTGTGCAAGCTTAAGAAATCCATCTATGAATTGAAACATCTTATGCCATTGGCATTAAGATCTATAAGGACATATCTCAATATATTTTGGGTCTATCCTAAGAAACTTATATTAGTAAGGTCTTAAGAGATTTCAAATGAAAGATTATTCACCAAGTATAGCACCCATTATGAAGGGTGATAATTTCAATTTAAACCAGTGCCTGAAAAATGAGTTTGAAAGGGAAAAAATGAAAAATATTCCATATGCTTCTATAGTAGGGAGCCTAATGTATGCTCAGGTTTGTACAACACCTAACATTGAATTTTCTGTTGCAATGTTGGGAAGATATTAGAGTAACTAAAGTATAGACCATTGGAGAGCTGCCAAAAAGGTGATGAGGTACCTTTAAGGGACCAAACATCAGTTGCTTATGTATAGACAAACTAATAATCTTGAGGTAGTTGGCTACTCAGATTCAGACTTTGTTGATTATGTTAATTCAGAAAAGTCAATATCGGGATATGTGTTTATGTTTGCCAGTGTAGCTGTATCCTACAGGAGTTTAGTAGACTTTGACTGTTGAGGCTATCTCAAACAGTGTATGGTTGAAGAGTTTCATATCTAGGCTTAGAATTATGGATTCCATTTCTAAGCCATTGAGAATGTACTGTGACAATTTAACTGTAGTTTTATTGGCCAAAAAACAATAAGAGTCGTAGTCAAAGTAAGCACAGCAACATAAAGTATTTGGGCATTAGGGAACATGTTAAAGAGAACAACGTAGCCATTAAACACATTAGCATTGAATTGATGATTGTTGATCCTTTAACAAAAGGCATGCCACCAAAGAGTTTAAAGGATCATGTTACTAGAATGGGACTCAGTTCCATTATGTGATTTATTGTATGTACTTCCATGAAAATCTTATTAATTGTATTGTTTTCTTATTTAGGTGTACAAATTTTTATTTTAAGAATAACAATTATTATGGACCTAGAATGAACATAAAGGTTTATTCATCCAGTTAAAGTGGAATAAGAAATAGGATGCATCGTAATACATGGAAGATAATACTTACATTTAGAGGACTTATCGCCATGATTCGTGCATTTGGTTTCTTTAATTGAGTAGAGGTTTCATGACTTTTAGATAAAATATTCGATCCAAGTAGGAGACTGTTATCTGTGGGTGGTTATGCAGTAGTTTCCTTATTATAATGGGTCGTATCTGTTGAGTTTATTTGTGAAACCTTAGGTCTGTTCACTGCCAAACGTCTATTTCTGTTGTTTTGATGAGAAGACAACAAGGAGTATAACAGTGTAGTAAACAATATTGGGTCCCTAAGCTTGACATTTTTTTTGGCACACATTATCTGATTGCATTTGCTAAAAGCTTAGAAGTGCCCTCTCACCCATTTAAATCTCAACGTCAATGGTAGAAGATATGAGATTAAACTTTTGCATTTCCATTTTTATTGTAATAGACATGTATATGGTTTATTCTCATGTTTAACATTAAATGTATATCATTTATATATGGGTATTGTGCAAATGTGAAATATAAAATGAAGAAATTTAAATGGCTTAATATCATATTGATTTGTTATATGTGTATGGATAGATAAAAATGTTATTTGAATATTAGCCGCATATTTGTATTTATGCATACAATAAATATATAATTAATAAGATATTGAAAATTGTGGAAATACTTTTAACTTTAAATAAATGCAAATTAATATCTAAAATATGTTTGAAATCAAATTTGTTTCTTAAAATGCATATTGATTTTCTAATTTATATTATGTATTCATTGTTATAATAAAACTTTAAAATTTTATAAGTTTAAAGTTTGATTAACTTTTAACATATAAAATGGCTATAATAAGTATAATTTATTTTACTCATTAAATCCTTATACATTATACATTTATATTAAAAAGGATAATTAAATTCAACTATATCAAAGTTGATATTTGGCTACATAAAAAAAGACGTGGCTAAACTATGGATGACATTTTCAAAAACTATAACCAATTGTTTTTAGTTATGTTTTTTTAGCTAAAAACTATTAGCTACATTTTCAGAATCGTAGTCAAACACTTTTAGAAACGTAGTCAAATCTTTTTATCTATGTTTTTTAAAACATAGCGAAATGTTTTTTGGTAAAAACGTAGCCAAATTTTTTTAGCTACATTTTTAGAATGTAGCCAAATATTAGTTTCTATGTTTTACATAATGTAGCCAAATATTATTTGTTATGTTTTTAATAATGTATATAATGTATCAATATTTTCTTATTATGAATTTATTTTACAAGTAAATCATATAAAAATATTATTAATTCAAAATATCGAGCATTGTATATAAAAAATTAAATTATATAAATATCATTAAATTATACCTGCAAAAATAATTTGCTTCCTATACAAGATATTAAAGACAACTTTAACAATTATTATAGATCAAACAATAAATAAAGAGACTAGTTTACAAATTATAAATGAATAGATTACAAAAATATTAAAGCATAACTTGAACGACTACCTAGTGTTTTCTGTGTCGATGAACCTGTAATCATCCATAAAGTTTAGTTAAAATACACTAAAAATATTGTGAGCATTGAAACAATAAGTAATTGGTTCTAATTAAAGCAAACATCACATAACTTTATCAATCACGACATAATCACTCATCAGTTGCATCTTTATCAATTATGTAATCTAAGAAAAAAATATTAAATATTAAATTATAATATATACAGGAATTTAAAGAAAAAATGTATAGGAGATAGAATTAATACCCTTCTTTTTTCTCTTCATTTTTATCATAATTCGAGCCAACAAATCTTTTAAATAACATATCATATTTTTCCTGAGTTTCTTATCCCTTGATTACTTTAGCTTATAATGTAGCCTTAAGCTTATTGTTTTCCTCTTGAGCGTGTTGAATGATTGTTTTACATGCTGAGGTTGAAACATTTAGCTTGAGGCTATAGCCAAGACTTTTCATATAGCCAAAACGCATACAAAGTACAATATCACAATTGTCTTTTACACTGAGCTCATTCCCCTTAGATATAGATTTCTCTAATAACTCTTACATCTTATTCTAAAATTAAAAAAAGAAAACCAATATTCAATCCAAATACTACTACTTACTATACCACATTAATAAATGAACTAAAATATTGAACAAATTTTTATACTTACATAGTTGTTGTCTGCTTCTTCTAACACCCTTCCTTTACCTTCTTTATAATGAGTTATTTTATATAGTGTGATCCTACCACACTTTTGTCCATATAGTTTCTTCTCACTCTATTTTATGAAAGACAAATACAAGGTATAACAAATAATGTAGATATATTTTTTCAAAATTGTCGTGACTTTGTCCAAAGAATTTTCAAGAAAATTGTCTTTCTCCACGTTCCTAACATATTTCAAATAAGGTAAATTTGTTCTCATAATAATCCTTAATTCACTTAACAATTTCGTAGATTGGACTTTATCTACATGACAACCTTGTTAAGTATTAATCTTTATTGATAACTTGCAATTCATTGCAACATTCATTCATTGTAATTCACAACCTTTAGTTTTACCTCTACATCTTTTTCTAATACTAGCATTGGAAGATTACAACAAATTAGTAATTATAAGGAAATATTAGAATATATAAATATATATTTGAGAATAAGTCTAATCAAAGGTGTCAAAGATTAATAAACTTACACTAGTTGCTTCATTGTTGTTTGAGTCATAATGAAGTTGTGTATAACTAATTTCATTAGTGCTTGAGGTAGAATGTTGTTGTTGGGTAGGAATTGAATTAACGGTACCAAATGATTGATCTAGTTAAAGTTGTAGATCCCTTTGTTCTACAATTCGCATAACTGCTACCTTTTTCCTTTTTTTTTTGCTAGGTGCCATTATGTTGGATATCTAGAAAAAAAAAGTGCTAGTAACGTTATAATCAAATAAAAGAAAGAGCACTTTCATGATACATCCAGTTATCATAATCAACATACATTCAATCATCAACATTAATCATATTAACAACATTCAATCATCAACATTATGTATATTAACAACATAAATGATACCAACATTACGTTTGAGACAATATAAAGAGCACTTTCGTGATACATCCATTTATGATAAGCAATATACTTTCAATCATCAACATTAATTGCATTAACAATATTCAATCATCAACATTATGCACATTAACAACATAAATTTTACTAACATTACGTTTGAGAAAACTCAATCAACATGTCAAAAGAGTTGATACTCTACCTATTATATGCTTTCAAGTGTAACAATTTGACAACAAAAGATAACTGTGAGAAATTAGAGCACCTCGGATATAATTCTTCTTGAGAAACGTTTAATAACTTCTTAAAATTATCTTTTATAATTCTACCAAATGTATTAGGAAAAGTATTATCATTCATAGTCTCCATAAAATTCCTCATATCCTCTAACATCTCTCCAATCCCATCATCTATGTCGTCATTAATATCACTATCATCTACATCATTATTTTTACCACTATGATCAAGTGTTTAAACAATTCTAGCATTACTTGCTTCAAAATGTTCTCCATGATAAATCCCTGAAGTGTAGAATTTATCTATGCCTCAGATTAACAAGTGATTATATACCACATCTTGATCTTGAATGTTGAAATTTAAGTAATCTATATGCATAGACAATGAATTTCACATTTTAAACTCATTTGATCGTTAACAAATTTCATGAAAGTCTTTGCTTCTTATAAGTATTGTGTGGAACATTTCTGATGAGTCATTCAACTTTTTTCCATATAGCTATACAGTTATAAGTTAAGTCAAGTCAACATACCCAATGCATAAAGTTCTTCGTTTTATGCAAGTCTAGGGAGAGTCATAAAGTACACAACCTTCTTTTTTTATTTTTACAAAAAGACTATTTCTGTAAGTTGAACTTGTGACCTTATGGTCACAAAATAGCAACTTTACCAACCGCTTCAAGGCTCACCATCTAGCTATACAATTATTATTAAATTACTTAATTACTAAATGCAAGTTAAGTTTTAAATAACATAATGTTAAATCAATTTAAGTTGACATACCAATTTTGATGGTTAGCAAAATATCGCAAACCTTGTAATAATATATGTGACAATATAAGGATTTGTACTTAAGACATATGAGCTAGCTTAGAATAGGAAGCATGAACCCATCTTAAAACCCACTTATAGATCCATTTTTATAGAACAAAAATGTGAAAGCCACTTCCAATCACATTTTAATTAGTTTGCAATGAGGGTAATAAAATTTTCAAGCATGTATTTACAATCCATGTACCTAAGATTTTACTTAGAATTTCGCAAGAAATCAGTGAGCTTTAAACATACCTCTAAATTCTGAAGCAAGAATTGTAAGATTTGATTCAATGAATGCTTTCACTATTATGAGCTTCAGCACCTCCTATTCGACTGCATTTGTAATTAAAGTATTAATATCATCATTTTTAACAAGCATATCAGAGAACTCTTAAGAAAGAATCAATTAGAACTCTTTATTGTTATCATTGCCATTGCACTTAGTTAGCGATTATGTAGAGGAGACTAATGTTTTGTTTGGCATGGCTGTTAGACATTTAGTTCCCTCTGCTATGAAAATATATCCAAAATAAATGAACAATAAATTAAAGTTATTTAAGATGGAGTGACACAGACAAAGAAATATAATCTAATTTAACTTAAGCATTTAGGTTGTATTTATTGAGACATATTGAATGGTTCAAGTCATTTTATGTTTTCTTTAGACAATGACAGGTGGCAATCCTTACTAGTTAGTTTTTTGTGGAAAAAATACTAGAAATGGAGAAACTCAAGATGATGCATGTGCCAATATGGATTAATTTTCATAATGTATCATTAGAGTATTGACCAACAACATGCTTTGCATTTGACAAATTCCTACTTTGTGTTTTTTAATACTAGGATATATCGTGAAAACAAGTAAATCTTTTCCTAATCTAGTTTTGATCCATAAGCCTTCCATTATTTTCTCCATTCAAAGTGACTCAAACAACATAAGGATTTTAGATTAAGTGATAAAATAAGACACAATTGATGGATTTGAGTTTTATCATTCGACTTCCAACTCTTAATGTTTCTTTTAATATAAAATATCTACCTTTCAAAAATCTAAAGGATAACATATCATTTTAAAATTAAAAAGTTTAAAATTCAAATAAGTTTTATTCTAATGTGTGAAAGCAAATAATTAATACATAACTGATTAATTTCAATAATGCATATATGATCTTAGAGTTTGTATTTAATTTTTTTATAAAAATATGTCGAAAATCTAAGGAAATAATGTTCTATAAGCCATAAGTCAACGGAACGAAATTAACAGTGACAATAAGGGACTAAATTTCTTTTGAAATCTTTGTTGAGCATAGACAAGCAGAAAATAATTCCAGGAACAATAAAATTTAATAGTAGACACAACCCTAGTTTCTATTTTTCGATTAGCCCTTAAAATTAAGTCCTAGTTTTCTAAACAAACATTAGTTTATGCTGATTTAATTACCTAAAACTTAGAGGAAGCCCCTAAAATAGATCCAAATGATGTATTATTCTTACGACAGTGTTATGGTGAAGAGCACACCAATCTCATTCAATTGTAATATAATGGTTCAATGGAATTTCCAAGGCTGCAATCAACCATCTCTGTCTTGTACATATTGAGGCAATGCATAATTTACAATTATAACTGAGCACATACTATTATGAATTTTAACAACTTATTTAGAAAACTTCTTTAGTTCGGTAAACAAACTATTCTAAATTTTTTAGAGATCCCACAACTTGAAGAAAATTGAAAATTAACTAAAACCCAAATTACCTACAGAAGAAGAACCCTGGTATGGAAGAAGATGAAGATGAACGAACACTGGAGACAAAGATAGACAAACACACTAGATGAAGACAAGTGAACACTAGATACGAAGACAGATAAACCCACTAGACGAAGACGAAGTCAGACGAACATTGTAGCAATTAGAAGACGATAGTGAAGATGAAGAAAACTTAATCAAATAAAGACTGCTTCTTAATTAGGTTATCAATAAACAGAAAATGGCATCATTTTAAGGAACAAAACATATTCATTTTCATTCACTACAGCAAAAACATACATTTCGTGTCATTTTCCCAGAAGATGTTGTGAAATGTAGGAGGCTTTCGTGAAATTTTTCCAAACGTCACGAAAAGAACCAAGATTGAAAAAATGAAGTGTTTGACGTCGTTTTGTTAGGTACACGTCACAGAATACTTAGCCCGACGTTATGGTGAGGTAGACGTCGCGAAAGGCCAGGTAATTATATATCCTTCCTCGCCCCCACCAGAATGATGTCGTGTTGTTGGCCCAACACGACGTCGTTTTTGTATCTCAAACTCTCGCCCTCCAAGTAAATGAGACGACGTCGTATCCCCGCCCCCCATAACGACGTCGTCTCATCTTCTGTGTAAATGAAAAAATAGGTTCATCTCATTCTCCTGTGTCTCATCTTTTGTGTAGCTCTGTCGTCTTCGCCTTCCCTCTCCCTCGAGCCACCTTCCCTCTCTCATCTTCTGTCGCGGTTGGAATCATTGGAGGTTGCTTCACCAGTTGACGTCCTTCTGTCGTCTACAGTCAGAGTGTTGGTTGAGGTAAGTAATTCAACTACTTTTCTTGCGATTAATGTCAGTTAAAATATTAGTTATTGAGTCGATTGAAGTGGACGATTTAAGAGTAGTTTAAGAGTGTTTATTCACTTGTTTTAATTATCTGTAACACAATGCATTTGGATTTACATTGTGTGACAATATGTTAAGGAAGAAGAGATTATATGTTTAGTTTATTTGGGATAATATGGTTAAGGCTTTGAAGTGTTCGATGAAAGTTCAGAGAGGGTTTATGGCTTTGAATCATGTTTGTATTATGGATGATTTTGTTAATTCAATGTCTATATATACTTGATGTGAGGAGTCTACTATTGATTTAATTTGT
>JAOSBK010000205.1:10730804-10742463 GCA_027568895.1 Erythroxylum shatona | reverse complement strand
AAATCAACATTTACATATAAGAATCAATTACAACATTTAAATATAACATTTAAATCAATGACAACATTTAAATATATGTCAACATTTCTAACAATAAACATTTTAAATATAAATCAACATTTGTTTTTAAATATAAATATAATAAAACATTTACATATAAAAACAAAAATACTATAACCTATCCACACGTATTGGAGAAAGAGGGGAGGGAGGAGAAGTGACTTACCTGTCGGAGACCACGACGACGACGCGGCAACAGGCAGCGGCGTTGGAGGAGAATGATGGAAAGGAGAAGGAAGAAGAAAGGAAAGGTCTGCGCGCGGGAGAGGAAGAAAGGAGAAGAGAAGGAGGGTTTAATAATTTATCAAAACAACGTCGTTTTGGTTTAAACAAAAACAACGTCATTTTCATTTTAATAAAAGGCGTGAATCCGACATTTTTACATACCACTTTACCGACCGAAATGTGTGTCGGTAAATATTCTCCACCAACATTCAGCGACGGAATGTTGTTCCGTCGCAACACTTTTTTCGACAACCAACTTTGCTGACGGATATGCATTTTCGGTCGGTAATTTCAACGGTTTTAATACCGTTGATAATATTCTGTCGCAATTCAACATTTTTCTTGTAGTGCCTAGATCGTAAGAGGTTATAACATACACCATATGCTGATAATAGTAAGATTAGGAAGCATTAAATGCTACATCAGTATCATCCCATTATCTAGCCATTGTCATATCTATATTATAAGTCGCATTTCTTGATTGCAAAGTACTACGAATTAAAAGCTAAGCTCCATGAGTTGTTCGTGGTGTAAAAAAATTAGTCATCTGCCTTCTTATTTTCCTAACATCATGTCCAAATGTAATATTCAATTTTTATTACGAAGGAACACTACCACCACCACCACCATCATCTTCAACATTTCTACTATCATCATTAACACTAGCAAAAAGTGCTTTCGCTACCAATTTCATAATTCAATCTCTTCTTTTTTCTCGTGTTAATATTTTTCAAGCAAAGTTTTCATTTATCACTTCATATCATGACTTACTTTTTATAAAGTTCCACAGCTCCTCTAACCCCATCTAAGTACTTCCTTAACTGGATGATTCCTCCACCTTTCAAATACTTGTTACAAAATAAGAAAGTATGATGATTCTTCATACGGGAGACCATTGCAGTATGAGCCAAAACTGGATCATTGTATCTTCCTAAGGCAATAAAATGTTCAAAACTACTTGAATTTCTTTTCATTTATCTCAAAATAAAGAACACATAATTCTATTACATAATACATATGTCCATTTTATATAATATAACTCATTTTGTATGATTACATCATACATAATTCAATTTCATCCAACACAATTCAATTTTATCCAACACAATTCATCAATAAGTCAAAAACCAACTATTTGAATATTCAGTATACACAATTATACAATATGCATATCTATCATGTGTAATATAACTTACTTTGTATGATTACATCATACCCAATTCAATTTCATCTAATACAATTTAATTTTATCCACTACAATTCATCAATAATATTTTAAATATTTTTTATTGTTCTAAATTTTATATTTGCATGATGATTGTCTTTTTTATATTAATTGTGGTTGTTATTTATATGTGAAATATCTGAAAATTATTGTTACTAAAATAAATAAAATGTTGTTATTTAAAATTATTATTATTATGATTTTTGAAGACATAGTTGATGTAAAATTTAAAGTATACAGCACAATATACTAATGAAAATTTTTTCAATTTTTTAAAAATTAAAGATTATTTTATAAATTTAAAATTTTGCGTAAAACAGTATCCAATATTGACCGATACCGACACAATATCATACCAAAATTTAATTCGATATTAAAACTAGTACAATATGAAGTAAAAAGTTGCAAATTATTGTGATTTATTGTATTAAAAATTTTAAAAAAGTATGAGTGTGATTACGAAAAACTCTTAAAAATTGTTTATCTATGTACAATATATAAATCGATGAAAAATCATCCGAACCTTCGAAGCCAAACTCCCTAACAAAAGATCTTCCGTGAACTTCTAAACTTTTACAAATCTATCTCACCACCAATTTCCAAAAAGTAAGAACTAATAAAATGACCAACTATTTGACTAATTATTGGTTTTATTATTGGCGTTTAATTTTGACACTGTAAGTGGGGTCACACAGTGCTAAAGCCACAATGTACTACTGATGGAGCTACGAGGCATGTGATTGCACTTCCCACTCGGCTCTCCGCCCATGATAGAGGCAGCAGAAGTTACAAACACGTGAAAATTATAGAACATATTGCTAACTAATGCCAGATTCGCAAGTTACAAGGACAGGACCTGCTGGTTCAGTTCAATTGATGGAGCTACGAGGCACTTGAGTGCACTCCCTACTCAGCTCTCCACCCATGATAGAGAGAGCAGAAGTGCTTAAGAGAGTATAAACACGTGAAAATTGTAAAACATATTGCTAATTAATGCGAGATTCGCAAATCACAAGGACAGGACCTGCTGTGATTTGACTGGTCTCGCTGAGCTTTCAAAGAATAGCAAGCTTTGAAGCATCGCCCATATAAGTGGCCCAGTGCTCACCAGGCACTTCAATCCACATTAATAAGTTCCCTCGGAAAATATATCATAAACACTTCATTTTTCTTGGTATAAATCCTCTCAGTTCCTAAGATAATCTCATGGAATCTGTTCAATTGTACCCTCTTGATCATCCCCAAAAAAAATGGGAAGGCAGTGCCTGGGAAGAGCTATCTGGCATCAAGGCAGAACAAGTATGGCCTCTACTGGTTGATTTCTGCGGCCTAAACAAGTGGTTCCCTGCACTCCCTACATGCCATCTTGCAGAGGGCATCAATGGGCAGCCGGGGTGTGTGCGTTATTGTGCTGGTTTCAAAACTCATCTTGATGACGGTGAAGATTGGGTAGTAAACTGGACAAAACAGAAACTGTTGTCCGTTGACCGAGAGCAAATGTCACTAACATATTGCATTATAGATGGAAACGTAGGGTTCCAGTCGTATCTGGCGACCTGGAAAGTGACTAAAATTGAAGGAGGGTGTAGAGTTGAGTGGAGATACGAGGTTGAACCAGTCGATGGGTGGAAACCAGAGGACTTGAGCTCCTTCGTGAGATCTGGTTTGCGAGGCATGGCCATAAAAATTGCTCAAGTTTTCCAAGCTTAAGTTTCGTAGCAATTCGATCGCATATTGGCATTGTATCTGCATGCTAGGTTATATACATATATATATATATATATATATATATTGTATACGATTTATAGTAAAGATGACTACAGTAAAGACGACCAGTGATCACTACTAATAAATGATATATACGTGTATACTGGTGCCTGATTTTTATGCGGCCGAAGTTTGAGCGTAGCTAGTAGAATACTACTACTGCTTATGCAAGCTGCCCTTACACTTGTGGTGCTTAGAAGAGTAGTAATCTCTTCTTTGTAGTTTCTACTCTAAAATATTGTACGAAGGTAATTGCTCCCTTTGTCTTCCCCTCCCTTTCATCTCCCTTAGATCATTAATGTCAATTATTGGAAATTTGGGTTATTGTCGACCAACAACTATTGCCGTTAAGCCTCTTACCATCCACTAGATAGCTAAATTACTCTTTTGCCATCTTTTTTTCTTGATATATTTTTTTATTCCAAAATTAGTAAAAATGTTTGTTGAGCATGTGTTTGAGTTTGTCGTTTTGTTTTTTTTAGATTTTAAAATTTATAAAACTACAAAAATTAGTTTTTGTTTTTTATGTCTTTTATTTATAATCTGATTTGTTATTGATTGAATATATATTATTTAATTATTAATTAAAATTATGAATAACTTAATTTAATTTATTTAAATTAAATTAAATTAAAAATTTTCAAAATATATAAATTTTAAATAAAATTTGATTTAATAATTACAATAAATATTAATTTATAAATTGTCTATTTTAATATAATAATATAATTTTAATTGATAATTCACTAATAAATATTATATGTAATATTAAGATAAATTTAATTAATTAAAAATAATTTATTTTAAAATTTGTCATCAATAATAAAATATAAATATTTTAATATTAACAATTAAAATTTTGTTTTATTTTAAAAAGTAAAAAGTAAAAAATTACAACAAAAAAATAAAAATAAAACAAAACGATTTCTTAATTGTTTCAGTTTAAAGAAACTAAATTTAAGCTCAAGTTCATAACTATAGAACATAAATATAAAATATATAGAATTTTCTTAAATTCTGAGTAGTTAACAGAAAAATGAAAAAGAAGTTAAATACATGAAGTGATTAGTAATGTAATAATGGAGATGAAGATAAATAAAATTTGTGTAAAATTATCTCATGTGTTTTATATCAAGCTTCAGAACACATCAACAAACGATTCTCTCTTCTAATCCTTTACATACGTAAAACTGAAAAGACTAAAAATAACGAAGGACCAACCATTTTGGAACTATATTCATTATAAGCATTGTTCTCCAATCTGAACTAGTCCAGTTGATCTGACTAAGAAATTCGCGAAATGAATGTAGCCGGTCGAAAGAAATCAACCTAACTTGTTTAAGATCAAGCTCAGTTTATTTTTTTGTTGAATCGGGATAATTCAATTAAGTAAAACCTTGCGACTCCTAGTCCAGAATTTAATCATATTTAATTTAACAAAAACGTTATATTCAAATTAACGGCAGAGTACTATTTTTAGTAATAAGGTTATAAGTCAAGTTATGGAATAATCTATGTTAGTCATTAATTTATCTGACCGTGGAGGAATCAAGGAATGCGGTGGACAAGCGTAGACCCTAGGACGTTATGATCTACTCGCGTATTTCCTGTGAAAGTTGTGTTGGAGACTGTCCTTTGGACGTCATAACAAGCACAGCATCAAAGACGTCATTGGATAAGTTCCCACAGCCACAAGTCAGGAATATTAAAGGCACATCAGGTTGGTTGGGCTGTCATTTTTCTGCTTTTTGGTGATGGCTCCCGTTCAGAAGCGCATGACAAGTCTACAACACGCAACTCTTAATTTCTCTTAAATTTGACTTTTAAAACTCATTTTTGCAATCTGTAATTTCTATCCTCCCCATTTATACGATGCAGATGATGCGCCTTTTTAGATGCTTTTGTGACGAATTAAAGAAAATTATTAGCAACTTTTTGTGAGTCTCTACCTCAAGCACCAAACTAGTGAACCTCGTCTCTTGGAATAAAGTTTGCCAATCCAAAGAAATGAGGCCTTAGGCATTCGCAAAATTCAAGAAATCAATTATGCTTTGATTACCGAATTTGGATGGACTCTGATCTCACAGCCGAACAAATTATGGGTTCAAATTCTGTACACTAAATACAACTTTGATGCCCACAACCTGCCCACCTCCCTTTAAGCTACTAGCAGTTCCATGATTTAGAAGAGCATCAAAAGTATCAAAAGGGTTATATGCGATGGCTCAAAGGCCCGTTTCTGGTTGGATCCTTGGGTGGCGAACGTGGGCTCACTCATCTCCCATGCCATAGCTCCTATGCCCCACTCCACCCGGGATCTACGAGTGTGTCATTATACTAACAGTTCAGGTAACTAGCATTGGGGTGAATTTCAATCTTTACTTCCTCATTTGTTTGTATGTTCATTGCAGGTATTCTGCCACCCAAGCCCCAATTAGGGCCATATAAGCAAACTTAGGAGATATTGGACTCCAGGAGCTTCACAACAGTAACCGCTTATAACATGATTCTAGCGCAAGCTCCCTCGGGACACAAATACCCCCTGGAAGATCATTTGGAACTAGACCGGCCCCCCCACATTCGATCCTTTCTCTGGCTTCTCGTTGAGGACCGATTGTTAATTAATCAGGAAAGGCTTTAGCGTCATCTGACTCCGACAGCAGAGTGCCATCATTGTCAGGCGGGTCATGAGAGACTGCCCTAGAGCGCGAAGACTGTGGTATACTTTTCCTTTGCTTAACATCTCCACTAACTTTTTTGACCTTCCTCTATCTGATTGGCTCCAGGTCAACCTCCAATCGCAATGGCGGATCAGTGACCTCAATTGGCCCCTCACATTCGGTACAGCTTGCTGGTTTCTGTAATCCTGAAGAAACCGGTCCATATTCAAAGGCCACTTCTCTTGGCCCGGATCTCCTGTTTCCACTGTTTTGGTCTATGCACGGCATATCCAACTAGCTTCAGTCCGACAAAGTATGATTGGTCATGGCCCTCGACCTCGACAGGAACAATTAATTGGATGGAGCAGACCCGCTCCTGGATGTGTGAGGTTGAACACAGATGGGGCATATAAAAGCTCTTCCGGCTTAGCAATCGTAGGGGGACTTATTCGCGACAGAGCTGGTGATTGGCTCAGAGGTTTTGTCCAGAATCTCAGTTGGTGTTCCACAATAGATGTACTCTGGGGCGTCTACTCGAGGTTGACTCTGACATGGGATCTCGGATTTTGAAAGATTGAATTAGAGCTGGATTCTCAAGCGGTTATAAGTATGCTCTCGGATTCGACTAACTGCATCCAGTCCCTTAATCCACTCGTCCTCCTGTGTATCAATGAGCTACTCAATCGCAACTGGGTAGTTCTACACCATCACATTTATAGAGAGGGTAATAAGAGTGCTGATTGGCTCACCAATTTCGCCATAAATTTTGGATTAGGGATTACCACTTTTGTATCCGCCCACTCTGGGGTCACTTGATCCTCCTTGAGAACATCACTAGAATTAGCATTCCCAGACTAGTCTAGATTGTGTTCGTTTTTTCCTATGTAAAAAAAAGAAAAGAAAAAGAAGATAAGACACTTCCTTCTTATAGCATCCTATGATAGTTGGTTAAGATATTGTTGGGTGGTAAAGATACAACAAATCTTGATTAATTGTAAACATGATACTGTAGTACAAATTTTAAAAGAGAAAAATGTTAAAGTATGAAAAAATAATGATTGCAACATAATTTAAGGAAAAAAGGTATTCTCGTGATGATATTAAAAAATTAGATTAAAAGTTAAAAATAGAAGCATTATTTTTTATCATTGCAAGAAAAAATGTTATTTAAATTATGATTACCTTAATCAAAAAAGGAAAGACAATAAAATATAATTATTTCTTTTATTAAAAAACGATGGAGCTAAAGTTCTTTTTCACAACATTCAAATTAATTATTACAACTTCTTAAAATTAGTAATTTTTAGATTCTGAATGCAAAGTCCATATTTTGACAAGTTAAAAAAAGTATCGTTAAGTAATGTGACGTACATCAAAAAGTTGCACAAAAATCCAATTTCATTTAGTGGATTAAACTCTATAAAACATGAAAAAGAGAAAAATATGTAATGAAATATTGTTTAGTTGATAATGTACTAATTAAGGTTTCAAAGAATATGTTAAAACGGTGTGTTAAACATATGGTAATTACATATGTTAGTTGGTCAAATTTCTAAATCAAATAAAGTTATATTCGTTTTACCTAATATTAGAATAAGAGTCAATTATAAATTATGTTTTAAGATCTTAACCATAATGGAATAAGTTACATAATTTAAGCTAAAATGTGTAATTTGTAAAACAAGTGATTATGAAGTATGTCTATTTCTTTGGCCAAGTTGCATTTGTAACGATGTGAAGATGAACTCATGTAATGACTATGATGCTGGGACATGAAAAGAGGTTCATACTACATATACATACAGCTAAATAATCTTGATAAATTCTCTTATTGATTATTAGCTGCAAAACATGAAACAAATTGTTATAATTACGCCCATGACCCAATCGTTATGTAATAGATTGAATACCTTAATTTTGTGATTATTAATTTTGATTAATAACATGGCAACTGATTTTATTATCATATTACATTTATTATTTTTTATTCTAATATGATAAGTCCTTGATTAAATTTATATACTTGCCATCATAATGGAGATTATGATAATAAGAGTCAAGTCTTTAGGGTTTAATCTGAAAGCATTCTTGATCATAGGATCATCAAATAAGGATTTTAATGATCTGATTAGATCAATATATATGTAATAGTATCTATTGGATGGATATTAGTAAATCTCATTTACTAAGTTACATATATAGATGATGCATATGGAGATATGATCATTGAACTAACTAAACTGAGAATTCCTAATGATTAATATTACCTATGATAATACAAAGAGTTAGAGCCCTAGATTTCAGTAATTAAGAAAATAGCAATGAGAGATTAAAAGAAAATGCAATTCATGCTTATGCATTATGTGATATGCACATACATGCAAATATTAAACTTATGCACATTAAAATAATTGTACATGTATTCATTGACATATTTAAGATATAATTGAGTTATAAATGTGATTTTTTTTAGAATTATGGTTTTTATGTGTTGAAAATTTATTTGGAGAATATATATAGTGATTTAGAATTTTTGGTAAATTTTAGGAAAATTTCTAAAAATTTGGATATTTTTGGGCTAGGAAAAATGTCAAGTGACAGAACAATTGATGAATAGTGGTAGAAATAAATGTCAAATGGTAGTATAAATTTTAATATGTTGTTTAATAACTTATGTCATTGAAAATTGGGGTCGAAAATTGGAGACAAATAGACTAGTAGATTAAAAGACCAAAAGTGGGGCCATAGGAAAGTGACAAGTGTCACTACCCTCATCACTTACTATTCTTTTACCCAATTAAAGACCATTCCATGGTCTTTTACTTGCCCATTCACGACGTATGCTTCATTTCTCCATCTTCTTCTTCATCTTTCTCTTCTTCATTCACGAAACTCACCCTCACCCTCACTATGCTGATTTTTGGTCTAGCTCTTTCACCTTGTTTCTCCAAGATTTGTTCTCTTCTCCATTTTGTCACTAAAGACCTAACCCTACATCCTTTTATTGATGATGTATGTGTAAGAGAAGGAAGCTAAGGTTAAGAGAGGTCTTGAAGAGTTTGAAGAATCTTAGAGCTTAATCAAGTAAGTTATGTTGTAATCATCACAGGTAATATTAAATAAAACTAATATGATGAGTAATTTGAGATTGATGAATTGATCACGAAATTTTCATATGTGAGTCGTGAGTGCTGACATGTATATGTAAATGTCTTGCTATTGTATATATGATGATATAATGTTGGATTAAATTGAGTAAATGGTGTTTTATGTATGATGAACGTGAATGACGAAAAGTTTAAGCAAATGTCTTGTTTTTGGATGTGTATGATGAGTAATAATTCATATATTATTACAGATATGCTCTTGAGGTAGAATGATTTTCATAAAAGGGTTAGAATGAGTGCAAAAGAATCAATGATGAATGGGTAAATGTAAATACTCTGTTTTTGGTGTCTATATATATATATATATATATGTATATATACAATGGATAATGGATATATATATATATACACAATGGAGTTGAGAATGAAGAGTAGATGAACTAAAAAGGTTGATCTTTGTACAAGATGTGTTAGATGTAAGATGTTGGATGTTGTAAAGTCTGAAAAATTGGAAGATGAGTCCTATTTGCTACTTTCTGTGAAAGTTCGCTACGGCCAACTCTTGGCTTCGCCGTGGCCAACTTGTAGGATTTTACGAGGACTTCCTCTCAGGACACTTTCACTGCAACCAACTTCTGGCTTCGCCGTGGCCAACTTTCTTGTACAACTTAAACATGCTTCGATATTTTGTCAATATGTTGATATGTAGTTATCCAAATGAAATGATTCTTAATTTAGATTAAACTAGCGACACAGGGCTACAATTTTTCTAAACAAATTGAATTTTAATTCAGTCTCTAGAATTCCCGAATCTGACTTGAAGTTGAGCACAAAATACTGTTTCAATTTAAGAATAGTCCGAATTATTTGGAGTATAACTTTTGGAGTATTGAACCAAATTGAATGATCTTTGTATCATTAGAAACTTAAGACAATGCGAAACATTTTTCTATGAGAAAGTCTTGCCAAATTACTTCATTTTTGTTGTTAGATTGATTATGTATAGTAGACCCGAAGGTATGTTTCAAAAAAAATCTGAATTGATGAAATGAGTTATGAATTTCGATTTTAATGGTTTTATTGAGGTATAAACCATAAGTATAAAAGATGCTTATATGAGTTTGTAAATATGAATGTTTACATGATGACAATAATAGAGAAATAACTGGGATTTTCATTGAACATGCATTATACACAACACTTATATATATGTATGTGATTGAGTATTCATAAGATTATGCAACTATTAATGTGTATGCATTATGTGTATTGAATGATGTTGATGTGCAAGATAAACGTCTACATCTAGACATTTTCAGATCATGGAAGCTAATGCTAATACTGTGAGTTGACTTAGATGGTCTTACTTACTTATTGTTTTATTTATATTATGTATTGAATGATTTTGCAATGTGAATGTAATTGTTCTGATTTTCAAACATTGATTGTCTGAGGAGTTTGATAAATATTAGAACATTGAAGTATTCCTTGTATGTAAATTTGATGAAATATATGATACATGATGTGATTGTTAAATGCTAAACCTAGTTCCGAAGAAGAATGTGAATATGCATAAGAGTGAAAAGTGATTCTCAACTTAAATGTTGAATACCAAACTAAGGTCCGACGATATGTGAAAGTGACTAATTGATCATATGTGATTGATGCAGTCTATTACATGAATGCATGAAAGATAAAGGTAGTTACCGGAGTCGCTAGTGAAAAAGAGCTTAAAACTCATATTGTGATCAGAGCCTCAGGCTCAGTTGTTGATGTACCCGGTATCCACTAAGGGATATGAGACATTATCTGATACAACCCAGTATCCACAAGGGATATGGGTTAACTTGTTATCCATAAGGGATATGGGCTAGTAACAAGGCGCTCAATCACAATAATAATAAAAGAAAGTGAGTCTCATGAGCACTACATATGCATATGATAGTTATGATTTAAATAGTTGACTGATTTCTAAATATGATATGTGTTGAACGTGAAATGTGAAATGAATGCTCAAGTGATATGCGATGATTCATGATTATCAATGAAATGACGTGAATTATATGATTATATGAGTTGTATGTGTTATGTAATCAAGTGAGCCATCGAGGATGGTCATTCACTGAGTTTACAAAACTTACCCAAATTTTGTAATATTTTTCAGGTTCAAAAGAATACCTCGTTAGGCAAACGGGAGTATACCCACTGTATTCAAGTAAGAGATAGAGGTTGGGATCAGTTCCCATCTTCATTTTTATTTCTGTTGGACCCCGATCTTTTAGTGAAAATTTAGAAATAATAAATGATATTAAATGAGTGTTTTAGTATATGTATTGTGTTGTGAATGTAATTATACTTAAAGGAAATTGATAAGAAAAGAATTGATTGATTTTGATAACTTTGGGATTTAAATAGATTCATATGGGTTATGAAAGTTAAAGTGAATGAGTTGATTGAAATGAGAGTTTAAAATCAAGAACTAAAACAAAAAAGTGTGAGAATATGATAAATTGAGAAACTTTGACTTTTTGGTCATAAAGAGTTGACTTTTTGATTTAGGCAGAATTTGAGAAAATGATCTTCATGAAACTTGTAGCTTCTGTTGAGAGCTTTCT
>JAOSBK010000205.1:10699144-10720083 GCA_027568895.1 Erythroxylum shatona | reverse complement strand
ATGAATAATTCACCACAAATTCCTCATTTAATTTCATTTAATAATTCTAAATATCACTAAAAGATCGGGGTCCAACAATTGCACTTAAAGACTATAAGAGGAAAAAAGGATGGACTAAGATGGAGGTGATAAAAAATCATATGGTGCTGCTAGAACTTATCGAGAATGTGACCATCGATAAAATTTTTTAGCATACTAGGATAAGGATAAATGATCTTACATAGAGATCCTTCTCTTTCTCATAAGTTTTTTAAACATTTTTCTTCGAGTCTTATGTCTTATATTTAACCTAAACTTTTAATATGTGATACTTTCCTCATAGTTATTAGCTTAAACATTTCCTTACCTAACCTAAACATTTTATTATAATGACTTGTTTATTTTATTTATTTATTTGTCTTCTTTCTTATTTGAATATTTATTTACTTCTTTTATTTTTATTCTTTGCCTTAATCTATTTTTATTATATTACTTATTTTTGTATTTCTATTTGTACATATTTATTTTGAATTTTTAATTTAGTATTATTATATTTTATATGTAATTTTAATTTTAATTTTTTGCTATTACTACCTTATTATTTTAACATGTATCTTTTATTTGTTTTTCATTTCATTTCATTTCATTTTATATTTATATATTATTTATTTATTTAGTTTTTTTCCTTTTTCTTTTTTTTCATATGGGTTTATCAAAAATGGTCTCTCTACTACTTAGGGGTAAGGTTACATACTTCTATACCTCCTCAGACCCCATGTTTAGCAGAATTTCTACTAAGATTTATTATCTAAAGGTGATTCTACAAATTACAAGGAAGAAAAATGATGTCTTCTAATATAGGAATTTCCAATACTAATTTACTATTTATGTATCAATTATTAATATCCATAAAATATTATTTAAATGATTACATAATTAGTCAAGAAGGAAATTTTAACTCGAACGTATGTATCTGAATACAAGTTAGACTTTAATGTTTTATAGTGTTTACATTAAAACATAATATTTTCAAAATATTCAAATTAAACACTCCATAATCGAGAAATGTAATAGAGCAATGATTTTATTAGTCTTTTGTTACATTAGTAATAATGTAGCAGAAATATCTTATTTTTAGTACATTTATGGGCCCTGCATTGTCTTATGTGCCATATGGCTTTGTGAGACTCATTTCTTATTTTTTAAAAAATCCTTAATTAAATAATTAAATAGTTTTATTTAAAAGTAATTTTAATTTGTTCCAATCTCTAACCCTAAAATTTGCAATTTTGTGTCCTCTAGATGAGTTAAAATTCCCACATCTTGAATAAGCTTAAGGATTTTATCATAAAACCATAATGGATTCCCTTTCCTTCTTCCATCGCTTAGATGCCTCATAAAGCATAAAATATTTTCATGTATTACAATATAAATGATAAAAATAGTTTGAAAATTGGTCAACAGTATGCTAAAACTATTGAAGGCTTTGGCTTTATGGCTATTCAAAGTTTCTTAGAGTTTGAAGGATGATAATTAGATCTCCTCAAAGCACCTTATATAGAAATAATTTTATCCATAGGCATGCTTCGACTAATTTTTTTAGAGAATAATGATAGTCATCCTAAAGATGGCTCATATTGGTCGATTTCTCATTAATGGTTGGATAAGTAAGAACCAAAGTATGTGACTTTTATAGAATTTGGAAATGAGAACAAAATGCCAAGCATATTGGATTGAGCTTTCCAATCCACCATTTTTTAATTCTCCATCGCCAGCACCACCATAATCCCCATAAGTATTCTTACCCTTGTTTTTATTCCTTTTATTTTTTTTATTACATTTGTGTTATTTTTAGTTTTGTGTCATTTTCCATATTAAAAACAATGTTTTATTTAAGTCTGAGGACATATATGCACTTGCATATCATTTCTGTGTGGATTTACATTTTCATTGTATTAGTTTTTGATTATGTTAGCATTGACTAAACATTTTATCATATGATTTGTGCATTGTGTGAATGTGTCAATAGCATGAAATTAAAGGATATTAGCTTATCTATGAACATGATCATTTAATTTATGAAGAAACATTAGTTTGTGAAGTTTGTGTTTAAATTGTTTTTGAGGTGAATATACATGTTGATTAGAATATTGTACTTATTTTTCATTTTATGACGATTGTTTGGATGTACTTATAATTAAATCCATTTAAATTGGTAAACATCATTAGTAACCTTTTACAGGTGATTGACTAGGAGGAAATGATGTAGGTAAAACAATTTTGTTGTATAATTGTGTTAAATAAATTTCCTATTATGTTGGCCTTTTTAAAAAATTGGTTATGAATAGAACTGGCATCCAGTTATAAGTTACGATATAGATGAGTATCCAGGGGCATTCATAACAAAATATTTATCTTTGTGTCAGCAGGTTAAAATAACAATCCAACTAAGCTTGATAAAAACATCACCTATTTAAGTAACCGAAGGACATTCACGATAAAATATTTGTCTTTGTGTCAAAAAACTTAGTTATTGTCAAATAAAATCTAAAAGTATGATGCTATCAATAAAAGTGAACCTATTGATCTTCTTGTTAAATGTTAAAAAATTTTGATGAGTGGGAATTTAGTGATGGCCAACCTCCTTAATTCATATATAAGAATAAGTGCGTGCTTACAAGTGCCACAAATGTATGAATAGGTGTCAATATTTTGCTTGATATGTGTATTTAAAACAAAGCACTTGAACATGAATGGAATAAGTTAGTGTGTTAGAACTTATTAAGTGATTGATGTTTATGGATAAGTTAACTTCATGAGATTTGATGTCATTATACCATTATTATGTTTTTGCATGATTGTGAGTTTGTATGCTTTGTTTTTGTTTATTTTGTGGTTTTAATTTTGCTCCGGGACAAGCAAAGATGTAAGTTTTGGAATGTTGATAAATGTGAATTATAATATATTTTCTAGGTGTTAAAGTGTGTTTTAGTTTTTTCTTAGATGATAATCATGTGTTTAGAATTTATATTTATATTCTTGTCAGTGCTTTATGTGTTTTGTTTGATTGATTGTTGTTTAAGGCAAGAATTAGATCTTAATTGTACGTTTAAAGGGTTGTTTGATGTGCTTAGTGATGAGTGAGGATAGGAAAATTTGAAGAAAAGTTGGAAAATAATGTCTGGCATGATAGTGCATGAAGTAGCAGTATGCATGATCAAGACAGAGAGTTGGAGCAATGCCATGCATGATCATGCAAGGGAAGCACAATCATGCAAAAGCTTTTCTAGGTTGTTAGTTTTTTTATACTTTGACAACTAGGGACTATTTTTGGAACAAGAACATGTGAAAAAACACTAGGTAAAACCCTTGAAGGCTTAAGTGTGTATAAAGGAAGAGAACAACATCAATTGACAACTTGGAAAACATAAAAAGAGGAGATCAAAGAGCACAAATCTGAAGAACAAAAGTTGCAATTTCTAGCTCAAGGCAAATAAGAGAAGACATCCATATTCAATTCTCTACTCTTTTCTTTTATTACGTTGTTGTTATTGAGTGTTCATAATGATTCAATTGTCATATATAGTTAAATCTATAGATTGCTAATTTTTTTTAAGAATTACTCTTGATTTATTTGTTAAACTTATCATTTTTGATTTAATGAAATATGCTGGTGATTTTTATTGCTTTATATTCAGTTTGATTTAAGAGATTAGATTGGATCACTTATGTTCTGTTTCATAATGAAAGTTGGTACCTCATTAAACCTATAAACATAAATTAATAGGCAATTGAACAGAGATCTTAATTGTTTATTAGTTATTTATGGGTTTGCTTAAAATTTAGTTATAAAGTTAGGAAGAGTTTTGATAAATTAAAATATCACAATTCAATTTATATATATTTTAAATTAGGATTACTTGATTAGATCTGGAGAGAGGGTAATCTTAATTATTAGATATCGAGGATCAAGTATGATTAAATCAAGAAGGTGAAGTGAAAACAAATAAGGATACAAGTAATTCCTAATTTTCATCATTGGTCAACCAATCAATACACTGTTGTTTAATTATCAATTCTTTTTTAGTTTAGTAAATTATCTTTTTTTAACCTCAAACAAAGTTTACAAGAATTGTTAGGTACTATAATCCTCATAGAGTGATACTTTTATGCTATAAGATACAATTTGTATACTTGCAGTAAAGAAAGTTTTTAATTTAAAACTTGAATAGGTTTCAAGTTCATGAAGTGTGAGAAAGCTGAAGATGGAAAACTTATGCACATATTGATTTCACTAAAATATGATCAAGCATCAAGGGTTAGAGTTTATATAATGAGGATGGATGATATAGCTAATAGACTAAGTAGGTTTCAAGTTCTGACATCAAACTCTTTCTTGATTCATTCATAAGGTATAGAATTCTTTAGCATATGAGTTTAGTTCCTTAAAGACAATTTATAATACTAGGAAGGAGTTTTGGACAGTGAATGAATTGATCTAAATTTGTATCCAATAATAGAAGAAGATTAAACATGAGAGGGGTCGTATAGTGAACTTAGTGTCTAAATCCTTTAGACCTAAAAGGAATTACAAGAATCTAAACAATAAGTGAAAGAAGAATAAGGGTAAGAAGGATCGAGAGAAATACAATAATTCATCTGGTGATGTTAATAAGAATAATGTTAAATTTAACATTGGAGAATTTGAAGGACTTCTATTAGTATAAGGTTTCTTTGACAAAGAAAGAAAATAAATAAGATAACCTTAAGATTTTAGTTTGCCTGATTCATCTTTAATAGATGTAGCATTAAATAGTTGGTAGATAAATATTAGTTCTTCTATTCTTATTTCTAATACATTACAGGAAATGAGGATCAAAAGAGGCCAACTGAAAAGGAGGTAAACATTGCATAAGTAATGGAACCAAAATAAAAGTAGAGTACATAAAAAATATAAACTTGTATTTGATATTAGGTATAGTATCATGTTAAATGAAGTGGCAAAGGTGTCTATTATAAGATGTAGTTGAATTTCATTTTCTTTTTAGTGATAAAATCTTTTTATTATCCCTTAATTATATTATCAATGGTGAATATTTGTTAATGATAGTCTTTATGGTTTGGATTTGAAAGATCGTATTGAATTGGTTATAAACATTGAAGGATAAGGAATTTAACCAAAGAGAAGTTATTCACTTTACGATGTAAGAGAGTCATATTTTAAAGAAAAAAGTTGTGAATTGATTAAGGATGAAATCCTTTCCAATTTAGTTTATAATTATGTTGGTAATGTATGTGTAGATTGTATTAGAGGTAAACTCACTAAAAGTATGAAAAAGAGATGCCACTAGGAGTATTAACATGTTCTCTTACATATATTAATAGGCCTTTGAATCCCACCATTGATAAGAAGAAATTATTATGATTTTTAGTGATGATTACTCTCAATGGTTATATGTATTTCATTATAAATAAGTCTAAGGCCTTATAGAAGTTTCAAATATACAAAAATAAAGGTTAAGAAGCAACTTAATAAACCTATTAAGATTGTCAAGTTAGACCTTAGTGGAGAGTATTATAGAATATATGGAAATTTTTGGCAAGAGAAAGAATTTTTTTTCTAAGTTTATATGGGATTATGATATATTTTCATAATACATAATGTCGAGTACACTTGAGCATAAACAAGTAGTAAAATGGTGCGATTACATACTAAAGGATGTGGTGAGGGGCATAATAGTGAGATCAAAGCTCTTTAAGTATCTCTAGGATAAGACATCGAAAATGATATTATACATTCTGAACCATATTCTAAGTAAGTCAATTTATAAAACTCATTTTAAATTGTGAGTAGGTAAGAAGCCCAGTTTGAATCATTTGAGGATTTAAGGTTGCCTAACTAAGGTAAATATTAACTTACTTGAGGAAAAGTTAGACCTTAAGACAGCCTTTAGGTTCTTTATAGACTATTATGAAGGTTTCAAATGCTACATGTTTTATTGTTCTAGTTATAGTACCATAATTGTAGAGACATTGATTATGAAGCTTTTAAAGAATGATGTAACACATGTATAATTGAGAGTTGAAGCAATAGAAAGTCTAACTCAATAGTAGTGCATGTTACAATAGTTTATGAGAGAGATGTTTTGGTACTTTTAGAGGTATGTAAGGATAATTTTAATAAAATTTTAGCTTCTAGATAGGATTAAACCCATTAGTTGAAGTAGATGTTTAAAGCCAAGAGAAATACTAAAGGCAAAGTTGATCGGCTTTATTTTCAAAAAGAAAGGTTGTTCGGCTTTAAACAAGACTTGAGGTTAAAGAATATACTCAAAAAGAGGGAGTGGACTATACTGATACTTTCTCACTAGTCCCAATCAAAGACTTATTCTATATCATTATAAGTTTGACAATTTATTTTGATCTTGACCTTCATCAAATGAATGTCAAGAAATCCTTCTTAAATAGTGATCTAGCAGAGGAGGTCTGTATACAACAATTTAAGGGTTTTAAGATGAAAGGGAATGAGAATTATGTTTCTAACTTGAGAAATTCACTTTATGAAATGAAGCAGGCATTACAATAGTGGTATTTGAACTTTTGCTAAGTGGTTACAACTTTAGAGTTTGAGGAGAACACACTTTAACTCTTGTATATACTCTAAATTTAGCGGAAGTTGTTAGTCTTGTATGCAGATAACATACTGCTACTCTGACAATAATTTAAACATGTTTGAAAAATGTAAAAGGAAAGCTTTCAAAGAACCTTAACTATGGGATTTCCAAAATCCTTTTAATTCTTAGAGTGGAGATTTATAGTGACAAATTGAAGAAAGTTTTAGGCCTAACTTAAAAGGCCTATGTAGATAGAATATTAAAGAGGTTGAACAATCAAGATTGTAAATTGGGCGTGTCAACTTTAGTCAAAAGTATTAGTTGAGAAAGGAGCAATTTCATCATAATAAGGGGGAAAATGTTGAGAAAAGTTGCATTCCTTATAGTAATGCACTTTGTGTTAAAAGTTATGTACTAAGCATAATTTTATTTTCGTGATTAGTGTTCTTGGAAAGTATTTGTCAAATCCTAATAATGAACATTAGGATGCGGTAAAGAAAATGTATATATGCACAAAATTAGACATTGTGTTTAGTTGTACGTGTGTAGAAGATCTAAATATTATTGGATATGTTGATGCTGAGATACATCTTTCTGCTAGCTAGAGATACTGGGTCTTGAAAGAGTTCTGAACAATCTGTTGTATCATGAAAATTAAGATTACAGCATGTTTCGGGCAGGAGCACATGCCAATTGGTTTGCTTCGGAAGTGAAACTACCTTCTCATTTCACAGCACCTTTTGCGTATCTACAATCATGTAGGATGTATACGGTAGCTGAACAGTACCAAAAACCAATCCTATAGCCTTTACCCTTTGTTTTCAGTTTCTCCAGGAGCATCACGAATGCTTTAATTAGGTGGCATTTCCTTGTTGAGAGGTTAAGAAATTCATGATACTACGCCGTCTGTGGGAATAAAAATGCAATACAGCAAGAAGCAGGACGAACGACGAAGATACTAGGATTTGTCAGAATTTTGTGAGAAATAGCAAACTAAATTCCAAAATGTAATCTTCTCATTCCAAAACTATTCACAATAAGCTATAGTGGACTATCATCATGTTTATGTAAATGTGGAATGTACCTTTAACCATTCAGACATCAGTTGTTTCCTATTACAACACATCAATGCAAATTCATCGTTTCCATTGGCGACAAGGCTAAAACTGCAGAAATCTAGAAGAAAAATCCAACCACAACCCCAAAGTATACGCCCATATCATATAGTAAAAACAAATTGAGGGAAGGATGACGGTGAGATTATTAACTTTTATATACGAAGTACATATTATTGCCATAACTGAACTAGGGAACAGATAACGACCCAATCAGAATTTGATTATGTAAACTCTAGCAAAGCAAAATAAGCATTAGGTACATACATTCCTGTCAGACAAGGAGACATTTTCAATCCCTTCACAAAAATATTGTTAATTAATACGTAACAACAACAACAACATCCGGTATAAATTGTACTGATACGCGAAATATAGTAATCTAATAGTATGCAGCCTTATTCCTAACTAGTAAAGAGGCTGTTTCTAAATAAAACCACCTAGATAACTTAACACTGTAAAATCATCAATTTTGAACCATACAGTAAGCCCCATAGCCAAATATGTATAAAGAAATCAGTTCAGGGAATAATTTAATCTCTACGTAGCCCCACAAACAACACACTTCCTTTGAATGTCTCTTGTTGTGCCATATGGATGTTTCGTTAGCTTTCTCAGATATAAAATAACTAATCTGTCATGCGCAAACTCCTACCTCTCTGTAAGATTAATATACACCCGTACATAAAGGAGCAGGTCAGGCATCTCCTGAAGTTCTTTCACAACTTATGGAAGAAGACTTCACACCAAAAAACGATTTGCATCTAATTTCTAATATCAACGACGAAAATCCACAAAGAAAAACCTCCCCGCCAAACCCAACCTGAAGGAGTTTTTAATGTCCAAGGGATTCAGTTAATATTGCAACAGCTATATCCATCATCACCCAGCCATCCGCAAAATTGCAGAATCTTGCAGTCGCTTCATCCAAGGTTGTTACAGTTTTGTAGGCAAGTTGTAAGTCTTCTTAAGGAACTTTGCTGCTGTTTCATCATCCCGATAACACAGAACTCTCAAGAGTGTGTTTGGTTCAATAGGGTTCCAGTGACCTGAGGTTGGAGGCAAGGGAAATCTAGATTTAGCAGAAGACCCACAGGTATCTAAGGTTATACTTTTAAATTGCTCAACTAGGCTCTCAGTTGCCGTACGATACAAAGGAAGGATGCCTTTAACTGTTGTTGAGTACTTATCAATTAAATCAACTGGTAATCCATCACCATTGGACCAGAATAGATCTGTAAGAAACTTAAAATCCTCCTCAATCATTTGAAAATCTTCAAGAGTAAAAGCACGTGAAGGGCCTCCAGCAAGCAAAATCAAAAGGAATCCCTCTAGTGAAGCCTTCATCACATCAGTAATCACACGTGTTCTGACTCTATCATGCACTGTGGAAGCAATAATTTCCAAATACTGCTCAAGCTCCTGCAAGAAGGGCTCAATCCTGGAAGATGAAACTTCTCCAACATATAGACCATCCCAAAGAACATGACTCAAATCATGAAAGACAACCTTGTATGCTGCTGCCTCACAGAGCAGTTGGATCCCTTCAATACAAGCAGCTGCCGAGAGCTCAAATCTTCTAAATGTTCCGTTTGATAAATCATCCACATTAGTGGATTTTGAACTCCTCAACTGGACAACTACTCTTTTCTCTAACACTTCCAGCTGTGTTCGAAGATGCTGCAAAGTATTTATTCGTACACATAGCTGAGGTATCCCCCAGGAGGCATCACCATTCACAGTGCCAACCTGAGACTTCCTCCTCTGGGGTGCTTGTGACTTTTCCTTCTTTTTAAAAACATTAAATTTTGATCCCATACTACATCTAGTCAATGCAGGCAGTGAGGGAATGAAAGTGCTTCGGGTCCCTGCACATTAGAAGAAAATTTTTAGGCATGACAACACTGACCATAGTTGCTTTATCAAATATGGTTTTGAGGACCAGGAATCACATACCAGATCCAGATTTTGCCTTTAATATGTAACTTTGCAGGCAATGGTCAAGACCAGAGATCAAATCAGGAAGGACCACTGCATGCACAGGTATGGGCAACAAGAAGAATGCTTCCAATGTTTCATCTACCAATCGAAGAACTTCAACAGCAGAAGGAGCAATTCGCTCTTTATTTGCCTGTGGATTCCATACCTATATTAAAAATGGGAAAGTCAGATTGTTGATAATTGATCAGAAACAATACAAATAATCAACTTATAGTGACTCAGTATTTAACCAGCCTTCAACAGAAGATCTGGGTCTAGTTCCTATGCCTACCACCAAAATTTTCGTTCTCTCCTGCAGAAGGACTAAATTACTCAAGTGCAAAATCTTTTCAGTAATTTTGAACTAATATAGCAAAACACATGAACTAAAGGAAAGCTAACAGCAATTATTCCATCAAACACTTGGTAAGTACGCAGATGAAGTGTCACATATACCTCCTGTAACAAATTTCTCTCGGCCCATTCCTTAAGTCTGTCAACTCTTGACTTTATCCATGACTTCACCAAATTGCCAATTAAAACCTTAGCTTCATACGGAGGCATTTCACGGATTATTGACTTTCCTCCATCTTCACTATCTACCGAATCTTCAACTGCAATCTGCACAAGATCTTTCTCCAATTTGTCTGCAGCAGTCAGTACTTGTATAGCATCAGGTGTCAACTCAGTAATAGCTGAGATGAATTGCTTCAGCTCATTCCCATAACAAGAATGGAGGGTAGCCACAGCCACACCAGCTGCATGAGGATGCCATTTCTTCAGGATTGGAGAAAAAATTGCCTTCTCATTAAAGGCGAGTTCACTGGCAGACTCCGCAAGAATGGACAGGATGGGACTATGATTTTGCTGGTGTTTAGATAAGTGTCTCCTAGACTTGATCTGCTCCATTTTCTGTCTTAAGAAGATTAAATAAAACCTCAAGTCATCAGCTGACAAGCTAGGTCCATGATTATGCAAATATAGAACAGATGAGCTATATACTGGTCTAGAAACAGATGATTTCCTGAAATGCGATAGACTTTGCAGAACTGAATGCCAAGGTACTTCCATTTAAAGTTGCATACTTGTCCTAAGCTTATTTAAACAAAATTTAAATAATCACAATGGTCTAAGGTCCAAATCCTAAGGTGAGGATAGCAGAACAGTCAACTCAAATGTCTACATGAGGTATCAAGGACCTATAACAAACTTAGTTAAAACTGTCAAGGACCTATAACAAACTTAGTTAAAACTGAACTTCCATATGAATGTTAATGGATAACAAATTGAAACATTTGATTATTTCTGGTAAGTACATTTTACAGAATTTGGGAAACTTGCCTGTGAGAAAGCAGCTCGAAGGGATGACCTAATATATGTATCAATCCTATCACAAGCAACATCAACTTGTTTCCTTCTCCCACGATATTCTTGAGATATATCTTCAATTAAGATCTTTGCTGCTACAGCTCCCAAAGAAACAATGCTTTGCATTGACTCCGTATTATCACTGTTAAAGCAATCACGGTAAGCAAGAAGTTTTTTTTCTGCCCAACCCAAAATTGAACTTAATGTGGAACTTAAAACCTTGACATAATCCGGATCCTTAGCTGCCTTCGCATCCTTTTCAACATCCATTAACAGATTGTTGGCAGCAAACAACAGGTCTTCCTCAACTTCACCGGTTACAACATAATGATGAAACAAAACCCACAAAAAGCAGATATTATGCAGCATCTGGTTCATTCCTAGTATTCCCCAAGTCTTCTTTATGAGTTCAAAGACCTCATCAATCTCTTCTATGACAGTTGTTTCATCATGAACATCAAAACATGCATCTAAGAGCATATTGTACAGTCTAAGATTCAATGAGAACCCATCAGCCCAGTGACATGTGACAGAAACAGAACCCTCAGATGATTTACAGGCAAGAGACATAACAACACTGCAGAGAGCTTGCATTGATTCACTATTCTTCCCAGTATCAATTGGTTTTTCTAGCGCCCCACATATAATCTGCTGGAGGCGCCATGGAGCAGTGTCTGTCTTCTCAAGTGGCAGGTAAGGATGAAGAAGCAGTCCAGCTTCTAGGAGCTTCAAATTTCTCCGCTGCCAAGTTTCATATTCTTGCTGATTAGGAAAATCTGATGGCCTGATCTGCTGCAGTAGCTCCAGAGGGAGGACCATAGATTCCATCCGCCTTCCAAGCTGATAAAGTGCAAAAACCCCAAACGCCGTAACTGACCACCCTTGACTCGGAATAAATATAGCATAATAGTTTGAAAAGCATATACATTTAGACAAAATCATATAGTAGCTGATAAACTCATCGTGCAAGAGGAACATCGTCGATCATTGAGAAAAGGAAAACTGGGATCGCATTACTCGCTTATGATATCCCACTAGTTTCAATTTCTACCCTTTTCACTCGTTTAATTTCAGCAAGTAGAAGATTAATATTTAAACTTTATAAGTTAATTGTTCTCTCCATTTCACCATTGAAAATACAAAAGAAAAAGGAATTTAGGAACCCATAAAAGTAAGGGAATGTACAGACAAATAATAAAGCATCCAAAGGAACCAAACAAACTCCCAATTATAATATCAGAATACAAAAAACGCCAAATTACCATAATTCAAAGAAACCAAACTTCAATATTCCAAAAATATATTTTCATTATATGCTCAAAAAGACTGAAGAAGCTACGAATTCGATCCAAAGCAAATACACAAACCTGGCCAGCAGCAATTCTTAACAGAGCTCGTCGAATTCTGGAATCAGTTTGCTCCGAAACTCCCATCTGAACCCTAAGCAACTCACCAATCGTGACCGCTTTTTGCGCTCTCCCTAGACTCGTCGGTTTACCGCCATCGTCAACTCTCTTCTTCCCAGAATTCGACTTCATTCCCAGCGCCTTCTTCACCTTACTAGCAGCAGAAGACGTCAGCGAGCGCTGGAGCGACGGAGCTGAAGATGCCGGAGCCTTGTCAGCAGCCCTCTCAGACTGGGGGATGTAGGTCAAGGGGCGGGTGCCGGAGCTCCGGCAAGCGGCGATTAGGATCTCATAGGCCGACTCGCGGAGTTCGGAGTCGGACAAGGTAGTGGCGGGGTCACCAAACGGTGACCTGAAGTCAGAAGCGACACGTGGGTTGTGAGAAGGAGGAGGAGGCATAGGAGCGTGAACGTAGGAGTGACGCTTGGAACCGCCCAAGGACTTGTCCCTGAAGATGTGCGACATGTCGGAGGAAATTAGTAAGTAGCAGGGAGGTTGGGAGGGGGTCCATCAATGCATCTTTTTGCTTTTTTTATGTGATTCTTGCTTGAATTTTAGGGAAGCCGAAGCACACTTACAGACGACTTGCTTTGTACTTTGATTGACAGAGTCTAGTGGGGACCTGAGGGGAGAGAGAGAGAGAGAGAAGGAGAGAGTTGTTACTTTTAATCGAAGAAGCTAGCTGGTGCTGGTGGTGTGAAAAAGAAAATTGTTAGTTTGGCCTTCACATTAGGCAACAGTAAACACATACGTACTTATATAATTTAATATATTCAAATATTTTATATGAAAAGATTTGATATGTTCTTTTTGGTTTTCAATTTATTCTTCGTTTGCCTGATTAAATACAAATAAATACTCCGTTTACTTTTAAATTATCGCCACCAACCGTTGAACTAAATAATTATTGGGGACATTGATCCATATGGCATCCCGTTATTGACTTACGAATATTACTTAGTAAATGACTCGAAATCATGAGTTCCAATTCTATTGTTGTTATCATTATTAATGGGATAAAAGACACAAAAGGTTGTTATTAAAAATACAATTATTAAATTAATTTAAAATTGTATCAATATAGTCATACATTTTTTTATATGATAAAATCTTTGTTAGTAATTTTAAAACACATTTTGAAAAGTATCAATAACCTAAAATTTTCCCTTATTTATCTAAGGATTTTTTCCAATAATGTTTATTGTTTAAAATTAGTAATGCACGTCATTTTATTTTTGTCCCGTAAGGACAAGATGTCAAGAACAGAACATGGCCGTGTCATAAAATAATATGGAAGGTCAAACCACAGACTGGGTTGCTAATACTATAGCTTACTGTAATGAATAGCTAGCTACATGAAATCAGTGGTGTGGTGCAGTCAACATCTTCTGTTTCTTTTAATCCAAAAATACACTTGCATTGTTAACACTCTATTGGATGTAGTCTACGTTACATTACTTTTTGTCACACAATTGCATCCTAAGCAATCCCATTTTCTAACGAAACAAAACAAAATATATCCTTTTCTTCTGTAATTGACCTATAGCCTACCGTTTCTTATTCACGCTTGGCTCGTCCCACCATCCGTTCATCAAACCGGCAGGACTTATTCATAACCAGAAAAATCAAGCTGTCCTATGTTCCTAATTCCAATATATTAAAATGATCTAAGAAAACACATTTTCCACCAACCCAATAAGTACTTTTTTTTAAGCAATCGCCTAAATTTAGTAGAGTTTCATAGAAGTAACATTCATTCAATCTTCCATTTGTTTCTCGAATCTTTAATTTAATGCGATATTACCCACTCGATTATAAGAAAGCTTTCGTTGTTTCTATCCAACATCTAGCCCATATCACACTAAGCCGAACTGATCTCTTTCCCTCGCACAACACGCATAAATAAACCTCCAGCAATTAAAACTCCACGACGCAGGTGAGTTAATAAGGGGTTCTTCTCGTTTAAGTGAGGTCACAGGTTCAAACTCTTCTCATATATACAACTATTTAAAACTTAGGGTTAAAGATTTGTTTCCCGCAAGGGACCTACTCAGTTTAAACGAGAATTAATCTGAGTATAGATGACTTAAAAGCATCTTCCTTTAGTTGAAACTTTTCTAGGACAACATTTTTAAAAAAAAACCTCCAACAATTAATGTCATTTACTGCAGTATTTATTTCTCTGTAGGCACATATTTATTTCCTGCTGTTTATCGTTATAGACATGAATAAATACTTCAATGTATACATATTTCATTTAGTTTCCCTCTCCGATTAGTATACAATGACCTTGATCAGACTCAAGACTTGACAAATATTTGAAAGAAACAAACTCCAGCATTCTGAAGTCGCTGGTTTAGTGGCAATTTTTTTTTGGAACGTAGGATCAAATTAAGTTAATAAATTAAGGTAAAGCTCTCTTTCTTTAACCCTATTCTATTCACAATGTAAAATATCAAATTTTTGAATTTTGTTCACAAACTAAGAAGATATGAAGAAAATTTTACGCTGGAGCAAATTAAACTGTAAAACAAGGTAGCGCCCTCTTTATCCACCAGATGCCAAGAAGATATTTAACAGACATTTCTGGACCTAGTGCAGGTACGTTAATTTGAACAAGTTTTGTAGTTAAAGAAATTGAACGCTCAAACATGTATTAGAGGCTACAATACACCATTAACTCAAACTCTCAAACTAAGATGGCTATATGGAGCTGAATTACATGGTTTTTATGTGTAGGTACAAAGAAGAGTTGTCTATATACCATTTTTCACCACATCTAAATCCTGAGTCAATGATTCAAACAAAGTTTTTTATTTAGTGAAATTTTAAATCTATCTTAGTATGACGCCAACTAAATTACACATTACCACATCTTCTTCACTTAAACTAGTAGACCCAACATGGAGACTCTCTACTAGCGTGGGTGGGTATTCGAAGATCTGAGCATCAGATGCCGGAATCTCTGCAGATTTTTAAAAGATAAAGAAGATTAAGCCTCAGCCCTAGACGATCTTGAAGTGAAGCGATGTAAACCTTACCTATTGGGTGATGAGGCCATGCATGCGGAATCAACACATGGGCAGAAGCCCGAATTTGGTGTCAGCAGATCACTATCTGCGGGGCTTCTCATTAGGACTTTTAGTATGAGGGGCTAAACGGCAGAGTTTTAGGCTGGTTTTTGTAAGACTTCTATTGTACGCTACTTTGTTTATTCAATTAATTTCTTTTTATTTTAAAAAAAGTAGTAGACCCAACAAATAAACTTCAAAATTTTTACCTAAGATTATATGTGTTATCTCAGGATTTTGATGAAAGTCTAATAAATACAACTAGTTTGAGTTAACAATGGATCAAGTCAAATCTAGGTAAGGATGACAATGAGTTAAGCCAGGCCGAGTCTAGGCTGGCCTGATCATTGGGCTTATTGGCCTATGACTCTGCCCTAGCTCGATAGACCATGAGTAGGACAAGCCGATCGGGCCCAATTTATTAATTTTTAAAAGTAAATTAAAAAAAGACTTCATTTTTTGGACAAAATGATGTCGTTTTCTCCAAAAAAGTCAAGCCTCAAGTTGCGTTGGGCTTGAACAAGAGCACAACCTATGGCCCAATCGGGCTAAAAACCCTTGGCCTATAGCTCGTTGACTTCAAGTAGGCTCGGGTTAGATTATCAACCTTGAGTTTGTGCAACCTCACGCCGCTTATAAGTGACATAAACAAACATGCCAAACAACAAACTAGTAAGTGTTGATACCCTAGGTTTTGTTTACACAACTTACAAAATGATGTCATTTTATTTACATACACTATATCGTTTTATGTATGTGGGAAGTTTGAGTTTCGGATCAGGTCATGTTAGGTAGTGGAGCCCAAACTCAACTTCGATCTAAAACTCAAAACTTTTTTAAAAAGATGTCCATCCAACTCTAAACCCAATCAACCTGGCCAACTGCAATTAGGAAATTTTATCATGCCTAATTTTGTTGACCAATAAAGCTCAAATTACATCTTTATCTATGCCTATACATAACTGAAAATCAATATATGCTCAATTAATTAATGACAATCTGATTTAGAACATAAAAACTTCAATGCATTAGATAAAAAGATAGAGTTAATTTTAAAGCATTTAGGCGAGAAACTTGATGCATTTGTCAAGAAACAAATTGGTTCAACACACTTTGGGAGTTTTAGTCCTATTATAAGCTTAAATAGGCTAAATCGATCTCACTTTACATGAAAATCAAGGTAGCTTGAACTTAGGAGGTAATATAATGTAACTATTAGTAATATGATAAATGTATCAGATGTCGTTCCACTTAACCTAGGTGATAAGTATCACCTAAAGACTGTTACCTTCCTGTAAATTACCCACCATTTAATGGTTGAAACTACTAACTGAAGCTAATGGTAATAAGGGTAGAGACCAGCTTTTTATGGAAATAAGGATAGTGAGCAAGATAAGTAATGTAAAATATAATGAAGGGATACCATAGATTAAGATAAAGTTATAACTTTTAAATTTAACGGTACTATAGATGGTAATGTATTGTCCAAATGATTAGTTTTTATTGAGAAGTATTTTAATTGGTATGACGTACTTAATATTGAGTGTATTAGGTTTGTTAAAATAAAATTAACCAAATTTGACAAAATGTATTAACAAACTATATTATAAGACATGGCTTGATTAGGTGCACTACCAATCACTCAGTAGGTGGACATGAAATCGAAGATTAAAGAAAATTATATCCTTAAGAGTGATTTGCTTGCTTATATGATAAATATGAAACAATCAATGTATAATGTAACTAATATTCTGCTAAATTTAAAGCAACTAGACTTACATGTATTGAATTTTATATAAAAAATCAATTTGTTATATGTACTCATTTTATCAATTGACTTATGTATGATATTACAAAATAGTTAAATTATATGCACCAAACACAGTAGAAAATACTTACCAAAGGCCTTAAACATTAAGAAATTCAATAATGTTCGTACATATGATTGTATACTTAAAACTAGATCATTGTCACAAATTAGGTCATTCAGTAATAACATAAAATCTCAAGGTGTTGATAAGGAGTCTATTATTAATAATGCTAAACATGTTGCTTCTATCATCACTGAGTTTAGGGTAAGTAATGCATTTATTATTTGTCATACATATCCTCAAAAGGGTCATATGACATCTTACTATCCTCAATGTGTGCTAGCTTGAGATATTAAAATATAATTTTCTTATATTAAGGAAGACTAAATTGTTATTCTGGTGATGAAGAAGGTCTTAATGCAAGTTTTGATAATGATGATTGTCTTTATATAATTAGATATGTTTTATATACTACTATAAATAATGAAAATTGAATATGTAGTAGTGTTTTCCACACATTCATTAAAAGTAAAGATAATAAGATTAAGCTAATGATAGATATAGATATCACAATGAATAGTGATTACCTAAATTTGTAAGTACACATAATTGTATGTGATAAATTTAAACTTAAGAGTATTCTAAATTATCAGTCCCTCAAAAATTAAGTTTATTAAACCTAGTAAAGCCACAAACAACAAATTAAACAAAATTTTATAAAAGGAAACTAAATCTTTAAAATAACTAAAACAAGGTGATTAACTTTAAAAAGTATGTAAATAAAACAATAAGGATTTAGGTTTAATTTATGATAAATTTTAACGATCAAACAAAATTAATTGTCAAGGTTGAAATAACGATTAACCTAAGATATCTATATCTTCTCTTAAGGTTATAAGGGTATGTCCAACTAAGCAATTGCCATATATCAATATGCAATTAACCTAATCAAATTCATTAAAAACAATTAATTTATCAATTATCACAATATTCTAAGATTTTTGTATCATTAAACCCAAAGTGTTTATTCTCCTAACATACAGATCATACTTCTCCTTTAAGTGCTTCATACAATTCTGAATATTGAATCTATGATGGTGAAGCATAAATTCAAGAATCAAGATCAAAGAGAATAAATTCAACTTAATCAATAACTAATCTTGCATTAATAATTATAAAAATACAATATAAGTTAAGATGTGTGTTAGGGCCTGCGTTCTTCATTCCCAGGTTGTGTCTTCCATTCGGTGACCTTTTGTTTTGTTCCTCCAAGGTGGGTGGAAATTTTTGCAATTATATAGATAGGATTTTGGAATACAAGCATATAAGCGAAGAAGCAGAGGAGAAGACCTAGCAAGGATTTTGGAGTTTCTTCTAGTTAGATCCCAACTACAATCGCATTGCTGGCTTAGTGTCTTCTTTGTTTGTTTATTTGTTCAAGTTTTGGTCTTTACATAGATTGGTACGTTTCTTCCTTTTCCCTTTATTTTTGGGAATTATAAAATTTTTCTCTTCTTCTTCTCTTCTTTTTTGCTTGTCTATGGAGGTGAGCTACTTTTTATCTTTTTTTTTTTAAATTTTTCGGTAGCGATATGTAGTTTTTTGTTGATGGTTTTGTTGTTACAGGTTAGAACTCATCACCCTCAACCTCTCTTCCCCTTCTCTCCTTTCTTTGTGGCCTATCTCTTCTTTTTGTGTTCTTCTTCTACTTGCTTTCTTTTATTGCAAGTTTAAGTTTTGACATAAGGTAAAAGCTGGGTCTTTTGTTGCAAGTTCATATTTTTGATAAAAGATAGAAATTCTTATGATGTTTTAGGTTTTTGGGCATTGTTAGTCTGCCTTTTGTGACCTAAACTTTGTTGCTATTTTGTATGGTGATTTATTTTTTCGTAACAACATTGGATAAGACTCATCATTTGATAAGAAAACATGGAGAGAACCAATCTACCATTTGTTTCTCATAAGTTGTGGTTTACGATGAGATAAAGGAAGCCTGTGGGTTTTGGTTTACGTTTCCTGTGCTGTCCTTGCTCATCCTTTATTGTATTCTCGTTTAGTCGGCATTTAGGTGACCAATTCTTTCCAAGTCTGTGGTTTTTGATAAGTTATGCTTGTTTTCTTTTTTGATAAATTACCATGAGATTCTTTAGATCTAGAGTTTCTCCAAGTTATATCTATGAATTTGGCATTAGAATTGGGTTTTACGTCATGTGAATTTAGAATTAGATCTGTTTTTTATGTCATTACCTTTGTTTGGCATTAGACCTTAGATTTTGCGTTTTCTGTTCTCTCCATATGTCCACCATCATCGTCGTTGTTGGTTGAGGGTTGGTTCTTAAGGTAACTCTTGTCGAGGTAACGAGTAAGTTTCTTTATGTTTTTCTCCCTCTTTCTTGACGCTCTCACTCTCATCCTTTGGTTGACATTACTGTTTATTATTATTATTATTATTATTATTATTATTATTATTATTATTATCCTTTTATTAAGTTTATTATTAGTAATAATTTTATCATCATCATCATCATCATTATTATTGTTGTTGTTGTTGTTGTTGTTATTATTATTATTATTATTATTATTATTGTAACATCCCGTCCCCTTATTAAGGGTTAGCACCTGAAAATTAAATGCATGTAAGCTCAAAGAGAGATTAAGGAAATGCCTTTTTCTTGCTCATGCATAATGTTAGCATATATGCAAATGAATATTGAATCTTTCCACAAAAATAAGTGTACATGCATTCATTGACAACTTCTAGGCATGATTGTTTTTAGATGTGATTTTCTTGAAAATGAGAAGTATAGGGAGTAGAGAAGGTGATCTTGGTATGAGTTGTGATAAGGAAAGATTTGGAAACAAAATTGATAGTAATATGAAAATGTTCACTGAATATGCTTCAGTCTTTTAGTTATAATGTTTTCTCTAGTTGTCCAAATGAGATGATTCTTAACTAGGATTAATTTAAAGATATATGGCTACATTTTGTGTGAAGACATCGAATTTCAATTCTGTCTCTAAGAGTCTCAAAATTTGTCATGAAGTGGGAATTGGGTGCAGTACACTGGAAGATGAATGTAAAATTTGTATTCTAATTTTAGGAGAAAATCTAGATTGATCTAGATAGATTTTGGCAAAGTTGACTTCTTAAGAGTTGTAGATCTTTCTTTTATCTTTCCAAAGGTATATAGTATGAAAATTTTATACAGCGGAGTCAAAAGTTATAATCCTTATAAATGGAGACGTTCTGGGGAAAAAATGAGACGGAAGAAAATGAGACAAAAGAAATGAGACGGAAGAAATGAGACGGAAAAAATGAAATACAAAAAGTGAGACGCAAAAAGTAAGACACAAAAAAATGAGACGCAAAAAGTGAGTTGCAAAAAATGAGACGCAAACGCAAAAATTGAGACGTAAAAAGTGAGATGCAAAAAATAAGAGGCAAAAAATGAGACAAAAAGTGAGACGTCAAAAAACTGAGACGCAAAAAGTGAGACGCAAAAAGTGAGATGCAAAAAGTGAGATGCAAGAAGTAAGACGCAAGAAAGTAAGACGCAACAGAGTAAGACGATTGAGGTCATAAACATAGTTGCTT
>JAOSBK010000205.1:10676986-10688846 GCA_027568895.1 Erythroxylum shatona | reverse complement strand
ATAAATTCCTCTTCCCATTTTGCCCCTCCTTCAAAGCCTTGAAGCCTTCCCACTTAAGTGATCACCCCAAAATACCCCTTATGCAACGTATCACTTTACTTTAATCCAATTCACCTATGTAACATAATCTCATTAACATTAACATGCTAATTAATTCCAACGTGCACTAATCTAGCAAGATCCCAAAATTAATCTAATCAAGCTCAATTATCAAGAAAAAAATTTGGGGGCCAATAGTGGCAGACGAAAATCACCTAAATGGAGGCTAGTATGGGATCACCTAGGCCACTAACAGCACTTAGATGCCAAGAACAATTGAAGATAACTTGACTAAAGAAGTATATATTCCAGATCTTAGGAGCTTAGTGCACTATTATAGTAAACCAGGTAAGGCTGACAAAGTAGATGGAGAGAAAAGAGGAACATGATAGATGGATGGAGGAGGCCTTAGTGTAGATCATAGAATACCTTGGAATATCTATACCACCTCCACCATTTAGAGCCACTACATCATCTTTGGCTCTATAGTAGTATGAGGCTCTAAGACCTAAGGATTTTCTAGCAACTGATATGTTTTACTCACCGATAGATTGATAGAATAAAGATAGTTGAGATGCTTTATTAGGGATGTTAGTATATAATATCGAATGAAATCTTCACTAAATTCAGGATTATGTAAATTTTATTATTTAAGAAAGTACCAATCCATACCTTTCTCACTTTTCATGCATTTACTAAATTTTTATTTATCCATGGTTATATTGTGTACATTGGAAAAATGTACAATTTTAACTGTGGGGAAGTGATTTTAAATTTCTTAAACTTATTATAATCTTTTTTATTAATTCATATTAACTAGCATCCTAATTTAGTTATCCAAAATAATTTAGATTATTATAGATTATTGAATTGACTTAGTATGCAAAAGGACGAAAGTTAGCATAGAGTTGCTTTTATATGCCATATTTTTTTATAATCATTCAGATAATTAATTTGAATGAAAATTGCATTACTTACACACATGAAACCTTTATGTGAGCTTTTAAGCCTAAGAGCAAATACATTATTATTTAAAGCTTTTTGATTTTTTTTTATGTTTTTTATCATGTATATTGGATGATTCTAGAACTTTTATTATCCATATTGAGACCATATTGTCAAACTGGAAGCATTTAAATGATAAAGGCATTTAGATTTACCCCTTTGTTTTAGCCTTTTTTTAATTGTTATCCTACCATATTTTATCCCTTAGGAGTAAGCATTTTTGAGACTAAACCTTTTCATTGATTGTAACCATATTAATAACGTTTACCTTATTTTTGTTGAAAGACTTTTCATTATTTTTGAACCTTAATGGATTTAATTTTATTTGATTAATGAAAACTTGGATTATATTGAAGAATTTTAAATAGGTCTAATATTTCTTTAATTGTTGGTACATGGTGAATGGTAATGTGTTTCTTCTCAAGTGTTTTATGGTCATGATCTCATATTCCCTCTAAATTTTCTCGAACAAGTAAAATTTAAAAATAATAATATATATTATAAGCATAATAAAAACAAAAAAGAGTGCTGGAGTGATTATACCAATGGATTTATATGGGACGAACCTATATTGTGAAGAATTAAGTTTCATATATTTTTTATATAAATTTCGTTCAATGTTATTACCCTACTTATTATTCCTATCATACATTTACCTAAGCCTCATTAAAACCTTATAAGACCTATTGATTTTTGTTTCTAGTTTAATAATAAGTGGCGGGGATATCATTTTATTGCAAGATTATGGTTAAGAATCCTCCTGTGTATTGATTTGAGAGTTATTACACATTCCATCCAAATCACTTAGAATGCATTGAGTGAATCTTTGGTGTAGTTGTAAAAATTTATGCTTTTAATTTAAAAAATCTATATGATTGCTACTACTATTGACTAATGAAGTTTGGTTCTAGTGTAGCTTAAAGCTAATTGTATGTTAATTAATTCATATGACATAATGGTTTAGGTTGTGGATCGACAAGTTGAGGTTGATAAGGGTCGAATGTTTATAAACTTGATGATTTAGATTACAAGTTGCTTGAGGACAAGTAAAAGTTTAAATGTTGGGATGTCTTCATAAATGATTAATAGACTATTTTTATACCCATATTTACTGAGCTTTCTTATTATTTGAGAGTTTTATTGTATTTATGGTACTTATTTTGTTTCAAGTGTGTTTTTAGATAACATGGCCTTTATAGACTAACAAGAGAAGAATTTGTGCAAAATCGAGGCATAAAATGGAAGAATTAAAACAACTTATGAGATACACGACCATGTATAAAGAATGGGCAAGATATGACAAATGTATGAAGCTTTAAAGGTAATATTTATGCCTATGTTAAGATACAAATCCATATATGTGACATATGTAGCTCTGTATATAGCTTGTGTAAGCTTATGGAATGAGTAAAGTTATAATTTAGAGGGGATTTTGAGATACATGGTCACTAGTTTTGTAAGTGACAATGTATATTCTAGAAACCTTAGTATCTTACCATATAAGGAAATTATGAAAATTAGACAAGGGCAGGAAGTAATTAGATTTGGATTTGGCATTAAGAAAAGGAAAGAAGAAATAGTTTTAAATTGATGATGAGAAAAACCAAAAGACTACTTTAAGAGATCCGATAGAGAGTAGCCTTTCATCCATGTTTAAAGGAAATTTCATTAAAGATAAAGGAGAATATATAGATAATGGATTCTTTTATTTCTAATTTTCCTTTCGATTTGATTTGTTTCTATGTTTAGGAACTTATTTATTTTGTGCCTAGGTGTGATGAACCCTAAGTTAGGATGTATAAAGTGATATAATCTTTTATTCAATACAATTTAATTGATTGACTTATTCCAATTCAACTATGCATTTATATTCTTGAACTAATATGTCTAGAATATCATATAAATGTATTATTTCATATGATTGAAAATGAAAAATACTTTTGTTTAAATATACTTAGAGTTGCATATAAACCTAGAGATAGGTTGACATAAATACTCTAGATTAGGGTCAAAACTAATAATGAAATTTATGAATCAAGTAATACAATCTTAGGGGTTTTAACTAGAAAGGAGTTTCAATTAATCAACTGGGGGTTAGTTTTTAATAGTATTGATAAAAATATTAACATAATCTAGGAATATTTATGGTCTAACAATAAATAATTTAATTACATAATAAAGGGCTAATGTTTAAGATATTTGAGGGTGGATTCATCACCTAGGAACTACTTATTTAGTATTGTATAACTGTAGTGATTTCTTTGTCCTATTTCGTTCATATGTTAAGCCTTAGTTTAGTTAGTTTATTTTAGTTTTAAATTAAATCAACAACTTGATTTGACAATTATATAATAGAAAAAATGTAATATCCCATTATCCCATGTTAGGGTCTAGGACCCTAGAATAGTGTATACATGAGTTTAGTGAGAAGTTAGAAAGTGCATTTTATGTTCATGCATAATTTGGCATACACATACACTTTTGGGTATAATTGATTTATAAATGTGATTTTATTGAGAATTGTGGTTTTTATGTGTTGAAAATTGATTTGGAGAGTATATGTATTGATTTAGAATTTTTGGTGAAATTTGGAAAATTTCTGAAAATTCCCGTTATCCTATGTTAGGGGGGCTAGGACTCTAGAATAGTGTATATGAGAGTTTATTGAGAAGTTAGAAAGTGTATTTCATGTTCATGCATAATATAGCATACACACACGTGAATATTGATTTTTGCACATTAAAATAATTGTACATGCATTCATTGACATTTTTCGGGTATAATTGATTTTATAAATGTGATTATATAGAGAATTGTGGTTTTTATGAGTTGAAAATTGATTTGGAAAGTATATGTATTAATTTAGAATTTTCGGTGAAATTTGGAAAATTTTTGAAAATTGCCGTTATCCTATGTTAGGGGGCTAGGACTCTAGAATAATGTATATAAGAGTTTATTGAAAAGTTAGAAAGTGCATTTCATGCTTATGTATAATATAGCATACACACGTGTGAATATTGATTTTTGCACATTATGTACATGCATTCATTGACATTTTTCGGGTATAATTGATTTTATAAATGTGGGTATATTGAGAATTGTGGTTTTTATGTGTTGAAAATTGATTTGGAGAGTATATGTATTGACTTAGAATTTTTGGTGAAATTTGGAAAATTTCTGAAAATTTTAGGTATTTTTGGACTAAAAAAAGCCAAGTAGCAAGATAATTGACAAATGACATTAGAATTAACTGTCAAATGGCAGTGAAAATTTTGATAAATGATTTTGAAATTTATTGACAAGTGTGATTAAAAATTAGGAGACAATTGGATTAGAAATTAGAGACAAATAAATTAGTTTTTAATAAGGGTCCAAATGGGACCATAGGAAAAGTGACAAGTGGCAATGACAAGTGTCACTACCCCTCACCACTCCTCTCTCACGATTTCACATATTTGCAAGACACTCTCCTTAATGTCACTTTTGTTTTCATCTTCTTCGTGGTTTTCTCTTATTCTTCACGATTTTGATTCACCAAACCTTCATCAACGTTACACCTTGCTTTCATCTATCAATTGCTACTTCCATCTTATTGTCTCCTCCATTTGTGACAAGAAAACCTAACCTAATCCACCTCCATGATGACCGTGAGATGCATGAGAAGTTAGGGATTCTTGGTGTTCTTGAAGAGTTTGAAGAATTTGAAGCTAAATCAAATAAGTTATGCTTTAAATATCATGGGTAGTGCTAAATGAAACTAATATGATGCGTAATTAGAGATTGATGACTTGATCATAAAAATTTGATGTGTGAGTCATAAGTGATGAAGTGTATATATATAGATTTCTTGCTTTTATATATGTATGATGATAAATGAATCATAAATTGTTGCAGAGATTTTTTTGAGGTAGAATGATCATTATAATGGTGTTTGGATGAGTATAGTAAATTGATAAATGCATGACATGTTTGATGTCCTATTTTGTGGTTATGATTCATAGTCTTTTATGACTTGTTTTGTGAATGTTTTGAGTTGTAAATTGAGGTGAGAATGAAGAGGAAATGAATTAGAAAAGATGATCCATGTACAAGATGTGTCAGATGAAAAATGTAGGAAGTTATAAAAATCTGGAAAAATTGGAAGAGAGTAGCTGGAATATTTTAGCTATAATGTTTCCACTAGATATGCTTCTATATTTTAGCCATAACTTGACTTGTACATATCCAAATGGGATGATTTTTGATTCGGATTAAATTAGAGACATATGGATATATATTTTATGAAGAAATTAAATTCAAATTATGTCTTTAAGAGTTTCAAAATTTGATTTGAAATTGAGTACTAGGTGTAGTGTAGTTTGAGAACAATAGGTAGTTTTATGATGTCTTGAAATGAGATGAATTAAGGTGACAGTTACGAATAAAATGAAGTAGAACATGTTCAAGAAATTTATGATGAAAGTGTATAAGAATATGTTCTATTTTGGTGTTTATGATGAAGCACGGATTTTGATTTGTATGTGGATGATATTGAACTAAAATTGAGGTATACATGAAGAAGTTATCAACTAGAAATGATGAATGTTGAATATGAATTGTTTGATACTTATGAATGAGATATGTTGGAGAAAGGATAGGATATCATGAATGATGAGTTTTAGTGATAATGATGAATCAAATGAGTTGAGGTTTGAGAGTTTAATGAAATCAATTTAGTGGTTGAATTGGTATGAAATGATGTGGCATTCGAGGATGTGAATTTGATAAGATTAGCAGTGAAAGTAATGTTAGAAAGTATGTAGAAACTATTGGAAATGCTCTTGGGTGAGTTGTGCTTCTTGTATGTCTATTAGACAGACTTAAGGTCCACTAAATGGACCTTCTTGATTCTAAAAAATTTCCTAGCCCCGTTTATGTCCTTTAGGGGGGAGGGTGTATGTCCACTATTCACGGTACATTTACACAAACTTGCGATTTTGACTCTTTAGATGGAAAAATCTCTCTCTGGAGTTTTGATTAAAGTTGCAGATCTTGATGTCTTCTTCAAAAGCATCCTAAAATGACTTTAATCAGAGATCTATAGAAAAAGTTATGCCTTTTATCCCAAGATATATTTATTTATCAATGATTAACTTATTAATGTTTTCCCACGAGATATTTAGGCTTAATTGTGATCTTGAATGAGCCTAGTTGATGTTGGATTTAGCCATTAAAGTAAGGAAAGCATATTAGGTATTAAGGAATGATATATAGACCTTGTTAATTGATTATGAGATGCATATTAAGGAAATGTACATAGGATTGTCATTGAACATGCATTGTATATATTCCATATATACATTTGTGCATAAATGAATACTTATGATTATGTAAAGTTGTGATGTGTATAAATGTGTATGTATTGCATGATTTAGAAAAGCATATTGAGCGTCAACATCTAGATGTTGCCGGCACTTCGAGGCAATAACCTTCTTGAGCAAACTTTGAGTAACCTAGACGGTCTCACTTAAATAATTGTTTGTTTTAAATTTTGTTTTGAATTATGTTGTTTGATTTTGTTGATTCTGGACTGAATGTCCGAGGCGTTTGATGTATGGATAACATATTAGAAGTGTTCCTTGTATGTGAATTTGATGAAATATGTGAATTGTCAACATTTTGTTGAATGTCAGACCAAGGTCCAATGATAAATATGAATCGTGAATGTAGATGTGATTGTGTAAGTGAAATCAAATGACTGAGTGAATATATGTGAATGTGATGCATTTCATTACATGAATGCATAATCAGATAATGAAAGTTGTGACCTAAGTAGCCATAAAAAATGAGCTTAAAGCTTAGAATGTGATTAAGAGCTAAAGGCTCGCTATGTATAATGAGCCATATATCCCTAACAGATAAGGGACAGTCAACAATGAGTTCGGTATCCATAATGAATACAGTACACTTATAGAAACTCGGTCACAACAACATAATAATTGGAAATGAGTCTTATGAGCATTGCATATACATTTAAAATGTATGTTTGAATGATTGAAATGTACCGTTGACTTGTATTTGAATGAGAATGTGAAAATTGTGAACAAAGTGTTATGTAATGCTACATGATGATAAATAAAATGATGTGAATTGTAACATCCCGTTACCCATGTTAAGGCAAAAATAATAAAAGAGAGAAATTGTTGAGAAAGTAGGAAACGCATTTCATGCTCATGCATAATATGACATACACATATGAATAGTTAATTTTTCTGCACATAAAAATAATTGCACATGCATTCATTGACAACTTCTGGGTATAATTGATTTTAAATGTGATTTTATTGAAAATGAGAAATAGAGGGAGTAGAAAGAATGGTCTTGGTATGAGTAGTGATAAGGAAAGATTTGGAAACAAAATTGGTAGTTGATCTTGAAAATGTTCACTGAGTATGCTTTAGTCTTTTTGCCACAACTATTTCACTAGTTATCTGAATGAGATGATTCATAATTTGGATTAAACTAGAAACATATGGTTACATTTTTTATGAAGATATTGAACTAAAATTTTGTTTTTAAGAATCTCAAAAATTGTCATGAAGTTGAGAACTGGGTGTAGTACATTAGGAGATGAATGTAAAGTATGTGTTCTGATTTCAGGGGAAATTCTGGATCGATCTAGATAGATTTAGATAAAGTTATCTTCTAGAAAGTTGTATATATGCCTTTTATCTTTCCAATGGTATAAAGTACATAATTTTTTGAACATCTGGGTTAAAAGTTATAGTCCTTATAAGGGAAGATGTTTAAGAGTAAAGTCATATCATCTGTGATGACGTCATATCGTCTATGATGACGTCATATCGTCTGTAAAAATGTAGCGTTTGTGATGACGTCATATCGTCTATAATGATGTCATATTGTCTGTAAAAACGTATCATCTATGATGATGTCATTTGTAAAAACGTATTGTCTATGATGACGTCATATCATCTGTAAAAATGTATCATTTGTGATGACATCATATAGTCTGTGATGACATCATAGCTACTACTTTTTGCTTCTTCTATGTTTGACCTTCTGCTTCTTCTTATGTGACCAAAATTTCTTCTATATACTATTATATGCTCCATTTTTGACCCTCCAGAATATAGAATTTGCCTTCAAGATCTTCATAAAAGTTTTAGATCTTGAAGTCCTCTTTTAAACCATCCATAAAAAACCTTAATCCAATATCTATAGGGAAAGTTATGTTAATTTTTCCAATTTGTCTAATTTTTTGTTTGGTTTCGTTCGATCCTATCGTTTGCTTCATTTTTGTCCCTTCAGATGATAGAATTTGTCTCTATGGTCTTCATGAAAGTTGTAGATCTCAAAGTACTATTTGAAACTGTCATAAGATGATCTTAATCCGACATCTTTAGAGAGAGTTATGGTTATTGTCCCAAGATGGGTTCAATATGATTTGAGGACAAAACTTTATCTGATTCTTTCGGCCATAACCTTGTTATCCGACCTCTAAATGAAGTGATTCTTGAACCATTGGATTCATAATGCATTATTATACCTCTCCACAAAGATGGGTAGCATTCAGAATCTATTTGAAATAGATTGAGCGAACGAAAGTGAGGGAATCAGTTGGAACAGTTAAATGGTGTTGTTTTACTAAACATACTTCGACATTTTAATTATATATGGATCTGTAGATTTCCAACTAAGATGATTTTTAATTTGGAGTAAAATAGAGTCATAGGGCTACAAATCATCTGAAGAAGTCAAATTTTGAACCAGTTTTTAAGATGTTTAAATTCTGGATGGGAGTTATGCATAGTATACTATTTTGAACAAGAATAGTCCAAAAATATTTGAAGTATATCTTTCAAATCACTGAACCAAATTGAATGATTTTGGTGTCAATGGAAACATAATACATAGGGGGAACATGTTTCCAAAAGAAAGTGTTGCACAATAACTTAAGTATCGAGGCCAGAAAGAACATGCAAAGTTGACCCGAAATGATATTTTATGGAAAAATATGGAAGTGATTTAATGGGTTATGACTGATGTTTCAATGGTTTTATCAAGTCATAAACTTAAGTACAAATCATACTTAAGTGAGTTTTACTAAAGAGAAGTGGATAAGTGGCTAAGAAATGGACAGGTGTCCCAGCTTTAAAGTTGAGTTTTAATAACCTTGAAAGACAAGTTACTGTACTTACCTTCATTTCTTTCTCTCGAAGTTTCTTTCTCTAGTATTTCTTTAACACAGAGTTTTTCATAAAAAAATCCACCAAAGCTAAACTATTCTTACCCTTATCTTCTACTATTACTCCTTTGTCATTTGTTCCTTTTGCCTCAAGAAAACCTGACCCAAACCCTCTGTATGATAAAGTACGTGAGTTGTAAGAAAGTTAGGGCTTTGTGATGGTTAAAGATTTTAGAGTTTTAACAAGTAAGTACTGTGTTAATCTTTATAAAAAGTCTGAATATGAGATAAAAGGGATGGTTTATCTGACATAAAATAGTCATGGAAAAAGTGGCCATTTTCATGAATACAGTACAAACTAGATAAAAATTTAGATGTGTTATTTTTACGTATTTGGGGATCCTTATGTAATATGATGGTGTAGAGATGATTTTGAGTAGAAAGATCATTGAATACATGCAGGAGAAGAGTACATAAATTTTGAAAGTAATAAGGACATATATGCTCTATTTTTCCTTTCAATTGTGTGTGTGTGTGTGTGTGTGTGTGTGTGTGTGTGTGTGTATTGGAAAATTGAGGATGAACAAACATAGGATTAAAGTTAAGGAAATCACATAGAGAGAGATGATGTCGTGTTATCAGTGGGATTAATATGGAAAGTTACTAGTGATAAATTAGAGAATGAATTGTTGAAATCAAAGTACCAAAGGTATGAGTATGTTTGGGGATAACGATATTCACATGATTGAGTGATTGAATTATGAAATGGAAATGAGCATAAGATAAGAAGTTTGATAAAGTACCCAGGATTGTCATTGAGCATGCATTATACATAGTCCATATAACTATTTGTGCATAAATGAGTTTTGTAATGTGTGTGAATGGTGTATTGCATAAATAGGATGTGCAGGAGAAACGTCTGCATACAGGCGTATCCAGAATTGGAGGCAAATGCTATTTTGGAGCGTACAGTGAGTAACCTAGATGGTTTCTCTCAATTAATGTTTACTTAAATTATGTTTTGAATGAGGAATGAAAGTGTAATGAATGAGTTTGATTGTTGATTTCGGACAAAAGGCTCGATGATTGTGAAATGTGTATTGAAGTGCTGCTGTAATGTGAATGTAAAAACCTAAGTGCTTTATAATGTGAGTGATTGCGGTATATGCATTCCATTCATGAATGCACAATTAGATAATGACAGTTGTGTCCAGAGTAGCCACCGATCAGAGCTTATAACTCAACGAGTGAAAAGAGCCTCGAGCTCAAACAGTAATTAAGAGCCTAAGGCTCACTATGTATAATGAGCCCTGATCCCCCAAGCAGATAAGGGACAGTTATTAATGAACCCTGTATCCAAATAGATACGGAACAGTTCAGGCACTCCGTCATAACAACGTAATAAATGGAAAGTGTCTCATGAGCATTTCATATGCATTTATATCAAGTATGTTTGACTGATTGAAATGCCAAAATTGCCTATGCTCAAGTGAAAAAGTGATGTTTATGTAAAGTGCCATTTTGTGAAAATATATGTTATGTAAAATGTTGTGTTGCATGAATTAAGCAAACCATCGATGATGATTATCTCATTGAGTTCGCAAAACTCACCCAAAATTTGCAAATATTTTTCAGGATCAGAAGAATACCCCGTTAGGCAAACGGGAGTATCCCTACAGCATACAAGTACGGGATAGACGTCGGGATCAGTTCACGTCTACATTTATGTTTTCCTATTTTTGTATAAATTTCTATATTCTGTAACTATTGTACAAATGATTTATGTTGTAATGTAAATACATTATGTGTTTTGTATTTGAAATGGTTCCCGAATGGCTATTGACATTCTGTTGATTGTATTGTTATGATTGGAAATGTTTATGAATGAAAGTGGGCCCCAATTGTTTATTGATTTTTGCACATTTGATTGTATTAAAAAAAATTATGTATCGAGTTTTGACTATTTTAGTGCGCTAGCACGCCACCCTCGCGAAGCACGGACTTGGATATCACCCACGATGTCAGGTTCGGGTCCTGCGGGAATTGGGGTGCTACATTTATGTGATATCAGGGCCCAGAATTACTATCTTATATGGGCATTTTATGAAATATGTGTCAAGTTACATGCATTTTAGTCATGTTATTGCAGACAGTAGCAACTGATCCCTAATTTGAGTTGCATTCATATGAGTCACACGCATGAGCATGTGTTAAGTGTTTGACTTGATAGAATTAGTGAGAAGAGTGATGCTCCTTCAGAGTGTGAAAAAATGAAAGTTTGTGGATATTTACAAATAAGAAATAGTATATGGGTAATTGTGACAGATAATGAATTAACGTATTTGTATTGATGGATGTATTATTAAATACGACATCAATATTGTACTGTGGTAAGATGTCTTTGGATGTGATACAGATGTGAACACGCTGTCATGGATTGTTTGAGGAAAATAAGGGTATAAGTGGAAATGATGAGATTAAATTGTATAATTAGAATGTAATGAAAATAGAAATCGTTATGATTTTAAAAAGAGGAACTTGGAATTGAATTAGTTGTTGATTAATGTGACAAAAGCTATGATCCTCTGTAAGTATATATATATATATATATATATATATATATATTAGCAG
>JAOSBK010000205.1:10607236-10617820 GCA_027568895.1 Erythroxylum shatona | reverse complement strand
TAGTTAGGTACTAAATTCCACACTTTACATCTCTCAAATTAGTTTGATTCTTCATTTATAGGAAACAAATTCTAACTGCCATGAATAAGTTTTTTTTCTATATTCATAGGTTTAGTTTTAAAAATAAAAACTAGATGTGATATACTTCTAAAATGTGCGCTATGGGATTGTGTTTAATATACGACCTATTATATGTAGGAGCATGATTCTTGCTTCTAAAATAATGTTGAGTCCTAGATGACTGTGAATGAGATTGCATGATACTTTATGTATTTGCATAGAATTTATCACTGTTTTTTTCCTGATAATATTAAGCTCTATGTCTAAATTTTAAACCATACATGAATGTATAAGACTTGCCTTTAGAGTAAGGACTAATGGATGAAGCATATGTATATGATTTCCATGTATGCTTAGATATTGATGAACTATGTTTATTTTTCAATTTAGGCAAAGGTTATTCAATATAAAGATGTTTTCCTTTGATAAATGTAGTATTATAATTGGATGCGTGCCTATAATTATTTAATCCCATACCTAATATTGGAATTTTTTTGTGCTCTTAGCATGTTGTTTGGTTTCTCATTTCCTTGGTGAATTTAGACAATGAGTCTTTGAAATAATTAGCCTCCTTCTTTAATGTATTGATCTCATGCTTTAATTCACCTAAGTTATTATTGCTAATAATAGCCAAACTCTTATATGATTTTATTGCATAAAATTCAATCTTCATCATATCATTATCACTTATGTAAACAAGTAAATACTTTTGAGACTCTTTTCAGCCTAGAGTATAGTTTATTCCTTTTTATAATTATAATCTCAAGACTTTAAACTAGTTCATACTTATGATCTCAAAACTTCCTTATTCTTTTCTTTCTCAACTTTACTTGAGCTACCTGTAACTTCTTCTTATTAGCCTCTTTAATTTAAGAGGGTCCCTTCTTCCTATTCTCATTGTTCTTATTTATCGTGTTACTCACATTGGATGCCTTTTATGTCTTTATATGTGAATTATTGTTATTTTTGCCTTTAATTTTATGTTGTTCATACATAGAATACGAAAATACATGAATTGTCTTTCTTGCAGGTTGTGTTTTGTGTTGAAGAACGTCAAGAATTGTCCAACGTCATTCTTCTTCTTTGTAGTTTGCCATTGTTCGTCTATCAAAGTAAGTCGTTCAACTAAGTAACGTACCTTTAACATCAGTTTTTAGGTTGCAGTTAATAGTCTAAGTATTTATATATAGGCATTGTTTAAATTGAAACATAAAGACTTGACAAGCCTTTGTGATTAGTTCAAGTCTTCATATATACGAAACAAAATGTAACTCCCATGAATAAGAGCTTGTTCTGTATTCATAGGTTTAATTTTAAAAATAAAAACTAGATGTGATATAGTTCTAAAATGCAATCTATTAATTAGTTCTTGTTGAACATCACCTATAATTTGATTTAGAGTTAAATATCCAATCCAGTAGAAGCTTTTTATACTTCTTATGTTCCTCACTTTTCCTTAACAATTTGATCTATAAATCCATGAATGTCAAAGATCACATTTTCATATAAATTTCTGCTTCTTTCAAAAACAAAGGTTTCCTCTTATTCTCAATAATGGCGTTGTATACAACAAATATAAATACAAACTATTAAACTAGTGTATTATATTAAATACGATATTTTCCTTTTAGTAGGCCCTATTTTGTGTTTTCAGAGAATTGCTAATCGTCCAACCTCATCCTTCTTCTTTGTAGACTGTGGTTGTCCGTCCATCTAGATAAGTCGTCCAACTAATGTCTACCGTATGTTTTGTTTTAATAATACGAGTATTTATGTTTAGGTTTTGTGTGAATGCAAAAGAGATGTTGATTTTATGTTGTTGTTTAGAATATTCTTATAATCATTTATGAGTTTGTTCTTCTATAATAGTATAAGTATTTATGTTTGGGTTTTGTTTGAATCGTTTATAAGTAGATGTATGAATTACATAAGTATTTGTTGTACGTGGAATGAGTTTGATCTCTTATGGATGATCCAATGAATAATCTACCCCTAGGATGGTATATAGGCTGAAAATCAGTGATGCAGCTCTCATAAGGCTTATCAATGAAAATTTCAACGAGCTTAGGAGTCACAGGGAGAACTTACTTTCTTGATTCACAAGTGTAAGCAATGACACGTACCATAGTGCTTATTTAAAATTAAACTTTGGAAATCAACTTGTCGGTGATTAATTCAAACATAAATACTTGAACTTCAAAGTGATTAATTCAAACTTAGTACTAATATAAGAAATTCACATAATTGGCATGAAAATTTATTGCATAATAAACCCCTAAGATGGTATATAGTATGGAAACTCGTGATGTAGCTCCCATGAGGCTTATCAGTGAAAAATTCTACGAGCCTAGGAGTCAAAGCGCAAACTTGCTTTCTTAATTCACAAGTGTAAATAATGCCACATACCATAGTACTTATATAAAATAAAACTTTAGAAATTAACTTGTAGGAGATTTGAACATAAATACTTGAACTCATATGGTGGGAGATCTGTAAAAACTTAGGAGATGTTCTGTAAAGTAAAGATTAAATGTTCTATAAACTTAGGGGAAATGAAGGATACTAACTATGAAATAACTTTTTTAAATAATAGTTTTAAAGAAATGAGTAATGTTGATAGAGCTTGGATGTATATATGATTAACACCTGATGGTTTCATTAATCTTAAGTTTGTTAAGTGAGTTGAAGCTTCTATTCACTATACATATACTCAAACTGCATATATGGACGGCCCAAAGATTAGATGTCCATGTAAAAAGTGCTAACATATTCATTTTCTTTCGATTGATGAAGCGAATCTCCATTTGTTAAGACAAGGATTTGTTCCAAATTATTTTGAGTGAACATGACATGGGGAGCCATTAATTTATAGTACCTTAAGGGGTAATGAAGTAAACTCATCAACATATATGGATTGAGATTAAAGGGGGACCAGATTTATAACACGAGGTTAGACTTGCTAATCAAGTTCAATATCGATGAATGTATCCGTTTGAGAGGTAATTATAGTTAATATTTAAATTGGAGTTAAAACATATTTTAATCACAGAATTGTAATAACCCTATTTGTAATGTAGATATTTGCATCACTTGAAGAAAAATGTCAAAAATAAGGCTTGAGTTAAAAGTTCGATATGTAATGCTTATTTAGTAGGGAAGCAAGTACATTTTATTCACATTATTTTGAGTTGCATGTGCACACAAAAGAAAAACAAAGTTCCTCTTAATGGCAATGGGGGAGGAATGGGTGATGTTGATGGTAACTTATCATTTTCACATATCTTAGACGAACAAATGGACGTCAACAAGAAGAATGTTAATAGAAGAAGAAATAGAGGTTGCTTATGGTTACATTTTATTGAATTATCAAGAGGTTCAACCTTTCGTGTAGTAACTTTAAGTTGATTTTGAAATTCATTATTTAGGTTTTCAAAGTTAATGTTGTTCATAGCTAAAATATATAATAATGATTTTAGATTATACGAGGAATGATTATGCGAGCAAATGCCTAAAAAAACACAGGAAGATGTCAATAAAGAAGATAAAAGACACTTTCCTCGATGATTCGAGAAATGTGTAAATTTTCACTTGTAATAATTGAAATGGTTGAATTATCATATCCAAGTGATTAGTTGACATTATACTATTTAATATGATAATTGTTTTTTATGTAGGCCTCAGAAAATTCAATAGAGAATAAGTTCATATGTGATCTTGCGAAAAGACCTTTGGGAACTGTTAAATTGTATCTGGCGTATTTTGTTAATGGATACAAATTTTATACAAAATATCATGGTCATATCACGACAACAGTAAATAGTGGGGTTTGCATATAGGAAGAATTGATGGATTACTATAGTAAAATTATTGAGATACTTGAAATTGAGTACCCTACATTGCTAATAAAATGAAGTGTGCATGGTTTGATCCAACTCCTAATGTTGGAACAAAAGTGCATAGTCGATACAATCTAGTTGATATTAACCAGTAAAGAAGATTTAGACAATTTGAACCTTTCGTACTGACGATGCAAGCGATCCAGGTATATTATGTCTCTTTTCCCAGCTTACAATAAGATAAATCAGATTAGTTGGCCATATGCAAAGTAAAACCTAGAGGTGTTTGGAATTACATTGAAAAGGAGAAAATAAGATAATTGAAAGTGAAGCATTTCAAGAAGATGATTATGAAATAAATGCATGCGTAACTTATCACAAGAATGAACCTTTTCACTATTAAAATAATAAATATGTTGAAATTTCATCTGGAGAGGATAAGGAGGGTGAGAGATATAAAAAGGAGCCTGAGTTTAATTCTAATTCTTCAGAAAAAGAAGATGATGATGATTTTGATTTACAATTAAGTACTGATAGTGATTAATTTGTGTTTGTATAGAATATTATATGAATAAATCTATTATTGTATCAATAATATATTATTATATATTGAATTTATATTGTTCTATTACTAGAAAATTCAATAAATTGTGAATTTCAGGTTCAAAATATGCCACCAAAGAGAAAACAGGATATGATGTAGCCAAGGTCAAGGTTACAACAATTTAGAGAAGCTAGCGCATTTCCAGGTGAAGCATCACATTTTATAGATGCTACTACACATTCAGATGAGACATCACCTTCTGTACTTACTGCTATACCATCCAACAATCCTACTACACCATCTACCAACCCTACACCATCCACCACCCCTATACCAGCTAAGGTATCGGGGGTAAACATTGCAAATGAAATAGGCGATCCCCAGGCTGGAGCTATGGGGGTTAATGAAAGAACACACATCACAATTGTTAATAATTTGTCCATAAAATTCTAAAATTTTTGTAATATATGATAACACCATAGATTTATACTGAAGCTATAGGTTAATTTGAAAATGATCTAAAATAACTTATATAGTAGGTTGGTTCCGTCTGGAACATGCTTAAGAAATATCTCATCCAAATTCAAGGAGATGATAGATATTAAGGGTTATTATATATGGAAGAATGTCTCTCAGCCGACAAAAGATTTTTATTATCAGGAGTTTGAGGTACACAAAATATATTCTTTAATCTTTTTTATTTTATCTAATTTTATATATTAATTATATAAATATTGTTGTTTATAAGTACTTATAGTATGTTTTTTCTTTTTTCATGAAGAATTTTATGGGAAATTTATAATGTATAGGAGACGTGAGCTCATACACGTTATAGAGACTTTCTTGCTTTGATACACAAGAATAATATACAACCACCATATATATAAAAAGAAATATGGAATCGTTGACAATAGTATTGGGCATCACCTGAGGCAATATCCATTTCAGAGCACAATTCTACCAACAGACATGGAGGACTAAATAGAGAGAGTCTACCCGTACACACTGGAGGATCTTTGACCTACCAGGAGCATGCACTTCAACTTGTAAGTGTCAAAACTTTACACTTGTATCCTAATTTTTGTACTTTGATGTATGAAATTTGATTTTAATGTAATTTGATGTATGAAATTTAAAATGAAAATATATGTGCATTATGGAGAATAATAATGTTATAATGTTTGGTGTCATTAATGGTTGTGTTGTTGGGTTAAATTTCTTTGTCTAACCGAGGGTAAATATCATAAAAATAAATAAAATTCTGCCAAGATTTTTGTAAACTGCAGTTCAGTTATAATAATTTTATAAGTAGGGAAAGTCTATAGGCAGGAAGCCTACACCATGCCAGCTCTTTTTGCACACTCACACCAAGAAACATGATGGTGTGATCTACATCAATACCCAATGCAGAGAAGTTCATGTATGTAAAATCTATACTTTAATATTATTTTTTAAGACTATCACTTATTAATATAAACAATTATAATAATATTATTTTTTAAGACTATCACTTATTAATATAAACAATTATAATAATAGGACAAATATAAGAAAAAAATGAACAACAGTATTAGAACTCTAAAACTGTTGATAAGTGTCAGGCATATCTTGATGCAGTGGATGGTAGTGACTATAGTGGAAGGATTTTCAGCTTAGGTTCATTTATAAACACATGTTATTCGCAATCCCCCACATCCACTACAACTGGATCTAGTAGGGGGTCTGCATCAAATGAGAGAGTCCTTTAGCTTAGGAGCATAGTAGAGAGGCTAATGAAGTGGATAGCCCAGCTCCGGAATGAGGTGGATGAGTTGAAGTGTAGGGACAGGACCCCATCGCAGCAGTCAGAGCATTCGCCTTCACTACCTACATAGCTTTTGGATAAGTGAATGCAATGATAGTCTACTACTTTTAAGTTTTTATATAAATTCTTAATTAGTAGTAACTGCAAGATACTTATTTGTGTACATCATAATTTTTTATTATACCATTCGGGATAATGTTTACTTTACATTTATCAATCAATGTTATATATTATTTACAAAAATTAAATGTACAAAAAATCATAAAATTATCAACAAAAAATTTAGGTAGGAAGTGAGAAATGGTGGTTGAAATTTATCATAATTAAATTTCTCAACAGAAATGCAATATTTTGTTGCTAATTAGTGACAAATTGTTCTATTATGTCTGTAAGTTACCAATGGAATATATCATTTCAACACAAAGCTACTACCAAATGACAGATTATTGTGATTCCATCATTAAACTGGCGACAAAATATTCTAAATTCGTCAGTAAATTTAGCAATGGAATATTTTAAATTCGTCGATAAATTTACCTTAATTTAGCGACGAAAATGTAAAATTTCATAAACCTATTTTTCTTGTAGTGAATTCTTTTCTAGGTACTACTTTTTTGGACATCTATGATAAAATTGGATAGTACAAAAAAAATGTTCGATGAAATAGTTATAAGAGATATTGCATCGTGGAATGCCCGATTTTAGGGTTTGGTTATAAAGATAGGCCTAACAAGGCATTCGTTTTGTTTAAGAGTAGGGATGGCAATGGGCCAGCCCATGGGCCAATCTCACTAATTTTTTAAATAATTTTTTTAAAATTAAAAGTATACAATAACTCCTTTTTTCAATTGAGTTTAGGCCTGGGTTGCCCAAGCCTAGGCCTAGGCTTACCTGAAGCCTAACTTTTCTAAGCAAACGATGTCGTTTTACTTAGAAAAGTTAGGTCTCAGGTCAGGTTGGGCTTGATTTGGCTCATGGGTCAATCCATTGAAAACACCTGAATCTAGTCCCATGGAGCAACTCAATGTCATCTTTGTTTAAGAGGATGGAGACTGAGGAATTTAAACCCAATGAAATCATAGTTCTTGGTGCTTTTGTTGCATGTTCTTAACAAGGTGCCTTTAAGGAAGTTATATATGAATGTGATTGTTTGTAATGCTATTATCAACATGTTTTTGAAATGTGGGCTTATGGACAAGGCTTCGGTGTTTGAAGGTATGAGTGGACAAGGCTTCGGTGTTTGAGGGTATGAGTTGTATAAAACATCTTGTCACTTAGAATACAATAATGATGGTTATGCATGCATGTAATGGGCATAAACCTCTTGAGCTCTTCTAGTACAGGATAAAAAATTGTATCAAAGATAGAGGAAGAAGAATGAAGATTTGTGTTTATGTTTTAGATTATTGGATGAATGCTAGTAATTTGAGGAAGAAGAATGAAGATTTGTGTTTATGTTTTAGATTATTAGATGAATGCTAGTAATTTCTACAAATGATGTTGAGGTAATTTGGGTGAAATTTGATTAAGCTTTTTTAAAAATTAATAAGTAAATTCTTAAAAAACTAAAATTAATCTATATATGACACTCTAATTGCTAGATTGCCATCTAAGCTTATCTAACTTGCCAAGTATTCTAAAATAACACGACATTGCTTCCAATTAATGGAAACATGATGAAGTGACTAATTTGGGGCAAATTTTTATATTTTATAAATATTAAAGAGTGAATTATTATTAGAAATATCAGAAAGGGCCATTTAGACTTTATTAAACATTGAAGGGAAAATTATATCTTTTACCTAATTAAAAACATTTACATATGTTTCATTTCCTTATATTTATTACAACTTTTTACTCATTTTTTAACCATCAAATTAAGTTATTCATGGTTATATTTTTAACATAAAAAGAGTTTATCCTAAGTTTTAGGAGATTATAAGTTTATTCTTTTTAAAAATATGAGTCAAATATAAATATAGAAAACAATATCTAAAAGTTGAAGGATCAAATATAGAAAATTATGAATAGTTTAGTGAACATGTTTTTATTAGAAAGGAGGAAGAGTTTGTCAAGGTATAATGATATGAAGCACCCAAAAGACAACTAAAGTTGAAATGAGAAAATAAGAAGAAACAATTAACATGAGATAAATTTAACAAAGAAAAATATATATTTAGGAGAAATCTATCTCAATCTCTCTATTACACTGTAGTCTCTCTTTATTTTTGTTTACAAAAGCTATAAAAATAAAACATAAAATAGAATATGGGATAACTACTATATCAAAGCTAAAAATAAGGTGGATAAAGCATAGGAGACCAGAGTATATATATAGAATATATATAGGATAATTATGGTGGTAGAATTATATAGAAACCTAATTCATTTATAAGTGTCTTAATTGTTATTACAGCTATACTAAGAGCTAAGGATAAAGTTCATAGCCAACTTCCATCATCAAAGCTTTAATGATGAAGGAAAGGTGGCTTTAATACTAATATTTCTCCCAATTAAAGACACATTTCCTATTTGTTCATGTTGCTTATATTTCTACAGGCTGATAGAGGATTGATACCATAAGAACATATAAGTATTAATCGAATTTATTAGCGTATATATCAAGTTATGTTTAGTATGGATTTTCTAGACATTCGTACTTCCTTCTTCCACCTTTTCTCTACCAAGTGATATTAAACTAGAATGTGTTTTGTCTTTGGATGAAATGCTACAAAAGTGTTCTAGCTATCACAAATAGAGCAATCTTTTTTATTTGTGTTCGAGCTCCTCCACTAACATTTTTAACCAATTTGCCTCTTTTCAAGCCTATATTAGTTGCAATATTTTATGCCTCCATCATAGAAGTATCTATGATAGATTCCAATTTTGAGACCTAGCTTATAACTACTTCAACAAGAGTAAACATGGAATTTGTGGTGGACATGCTTTTATCAAGATAACCTACATAATCTAAATCAGCATAGCCTTTAACAGTAAAGTTTGATCCTCCAAAACATAATGCAGTATTTACATCACCACTAATATATCTCATAATCTTTTTTATAATACTCTAACACTCTTTATTAGGATTTGTCATGTATCAACCAACCACTAGTATTGCATATGCAATGTTTGGTTTTATAAAGATCATAGTAAACTTTAAGCTACCTGCCACTAATGCATACAATACTCAAGACATTTCCTTCTCTCTTGCATTGCTAGGACTTATACTTGAAGATTATTTGAAATTAATATCAAGATGGATAAAATTTTGATTATAATCTTACATATTGAAATGCTGCAAGATTATCTTCAAATAATTCGTTTAAGAGAACATTGAATCTTTCTATTATTTTTCTCTCAATAAATTTGCATCACTAGAATCATGTTTATTGGTTCCAAGTCCTTCATTTTAAATTCACTAGCCAGCTGAGTCTTTATCCCTTCAATATTATCTTTTTTGGAACGTGCTACCAACGTGTCATTAACATACAACAATAAAATAATGAAATCGTTATCACTAAATCTCTTTAAGTAAACATAAGGATCTTAATTAAGTCTATTATATCAAAGGCTCATAATGAAGGAATCAAATATCTTATACTAGTATCCCATTACCTATTTAAGACCATGTAGAGATTTATTCACTACACAATCCAAGTTCTCTTTTTCTTTTTCTTTAAACTCTTTTAGTTGGAATATATAAATTTCTTCTTGAAGTTCTCTATAAAGAAGCACATTTTGTAGCATAATACTACTATATAGTAAATCATACATAACAAACATTGTTATGACTACTTGAACCATTATCAGGTAAAAAACACGAAAAAATATTTTGCTAAAGTGATACCTTCTTTTTGAGTATATTCTTTCACCATCAATCTTGTATGCTAGTGCTCCACTTAATTATTTCCATCTCTTTTGATCATATAGCCCTATTTGTTACTAATGATATTCCTTTCTTTTGGTAGTGGATCTGTTGGACCCCAAACTTTCTTGGAAATTAGAAATTATTAAATGAAATGAAATAAGTGTTTTTGTATATGTATTGTGTTATAGATGTTATTGTACTTTAAGAAAATTGATGAGAAAAGAATTGATTGGTTTTGATGACTTTGATATTTGAATAGATTTGTATAGGTTATGAAAGTTAAAGTGAATGAGTTGATTGAAATGGACTTTTGTATATGAAAGTTTGACTTTTTGGGATGAATAGTACTAGAGAGTTGACTTTCTGATGTGAAATTTTTATAAAGTTTTCTAGCTTGATCTAGGCAGTTTTTGATCAAATGATCTTCATGAAACTTGTAGCTTCTGTTGAGAGCTTTCTATCGCCATAA
>JAOSBK010000205.1:10584953-10602388 GCA_027568895.1 Erythroxylum shatona | reverse complement strand
CCATCTTCAGCTCTTCAAACTGCACAGCTAACATCTGTAGTTTTGACGATATCACAGATTTAGACCCTTCATGAATAATCTGCAACATATCCCACGCTTCTTTAGTCGTTTCACATGTTGAAATCATTGAGAAACGTCATTCGTCAACAGCATTGAATATCGCATGTATTGCTTGTGAATTTCCCAGTTCACTTTCTTCTTCCACTCTTGTCCATTCAGACAGATCTTTTTGAACTGCCTCTCCTTTATCATCAATGATCATTGGATGCGTCCAGCCATGTACTACTGATTGCTAGGCTCTCGTGTTCTGAGCTTGAATAAAGAATTTCATCCGGGATTTCCATGATGGATAATTTGATCCATCCAATAGTGGTGGTCTAGTGATTGATGCACCCTCTCTCGTAGCCATGTCTGCGAATCTAGGATCTGCGCCAACTTGCTACCAAGTTCTGAATCGATAACCTTTCTCTGATACCAATTGAAAAACCGAAGGGGTTAATAGTTTTGCAAACTTTTCGATTAGCAAACAAACAAAATCAGAAAAATTAAGAGAACCAAAAAATAAATCAACACCGAAAATTTGGTAACGCAGTTTGGCACACCTTGCCTACGTCTACGAGGCCCTCACCCAGCTTAATCACTTTCACCGAAGTATAATAGTTTTACCCAAGGCTTGAGCCGACACCATTCAACCCTTGACACTATCTCTCAACCTCACTTCCCGTGAAAGAATTTCACACCCAATAGTATGATCACCTTGTACTAACCTCGACAGAGGATTTTCTCAATCAATCTTTTAACGAAAAAATAATGAACAAATAACTCAAGTGATTAAATATAATAAATAACAAAATAATAATACACTTGAGATAAAAAGAACAACTTCCAGATGAGTTCTACTCCACTGAAATAGATCTGAAAGTTGTCACAACAATAATAGGAAATCAATTTCACTGTGGCTCATACAAAAGACATGTTATTCAACTGTGTAGATAACATGTGCCGCAAGCAGTACATCTGTTAATAGACATTTAATGCACTTCCTCAATTGCCGCATACCCCACACTTCTGTGACTCATGCACGTCGCTTCAATTTACTTACACCTGATGTGTATATATTCTCTGCTGCACACTCACCTTATATAAAACTCACCTTTTTATGTAACAAACCCACGTTTCTTCAACGTGTTATTCATACCCACTAAATAGCTGATTTCAAAATTCCAAAAACTAACGTGAGCTCTATATTTCAACACCCACTATTCTGTTAATAATACTCACACACACAACATCATTACTCCCATCATTGCCGCACCAACACCTTTTTCACCAAAAGTTGCGCACACCTAGAGATAGACTTTATCGTGGCTTGAGGATGTGCACACAAGAATCCCTCACACACACACAAAAAAACACCAACCCTTAGGCCACACCTTTACCTTATATTCCTCAAGATCACGTAAGCTTCCTCTTTTTATAAATATATGCCCATTACAACCTTGATAAAGCCAACACCAAATCCACGCAAAATCAATTCATACGCAGCTAGTGAAAAAATAAAACCTTATTTAATACGTGACCCACGCAACTCCACTATGCACAACAGCCACACTTTCGTAAACACTCACTGCCAAATTTTACAACTTGCGTGTTCACCTAGACCCCTACCACAATCAGGAGATATGCAAGTATATGGATAATCTTCAAAGATTTCACCGTAAATAAGATGTATGTTTTAAAATAGATTTCTTCAGTGATAGGAATATGTATCAACACACATCTTTTGAATTTCTACCGTAGATGTAATCTTCAAAGCATATAATAATTTCTATGTCCAATTTAAAATGCTAAAACTAAATAAGATATATATAAAATATACCCTATGTATTGCAAGATATACATGCTGCAAGATATACATGCATTTAGCACGGATAGTTACTTTTTGGAGTTATGTGCCTCCATATCTGGTATTAGGTAAGTATTCATCATAGTATTAGGAGGGAACCGCATATTCTCTTTCAATTGTACAATAAATTATGGCTGATACCAATTTCCAAGCATTATAATTTGAAGCCATTCTACTTCCTTGCTCGATAGCTGAACTGTTCATTGGATGAAGACCAATCAATACTATGGGAAGATAGTAGGGGTTAGGTGTTTGGTTAGGTCGGCTGTGCTAGGCCCAGGGCCTAAGTCTACACGTCCACGGCCCAAACACAAACCTGCACGTCCACGACTCCTACGCAGGTGTTAGTATCTCATGCAAACGTAAAGACCTAGGTAAAAACCTAAACCTAGCGTTTACTTCATATATAAGGTACTATTCAGCTATGAAACGGGTACGTGATCATATCCCTAGTTTTCTCTCTACTCACAACGATCCTTCCCCTCACAAAAAGACTTACTTGAGCGTTGGAGAGGTTTTTCGGGAACCAACCTCCGGTGTGTCTTTATTGTTTTGCAGGTATCTCTTAACCAAAATCAGTCAAACTTATGGATCCAAACGGTAGCAGTCTGCCTCGTCAGAATCAAGCAGAACCAACTCATAATTTCAACTGCACCTCCAAAGTCTGGACCGCAACGTCCTGAAAGATACGCTCTTAAGGGAAGGCGACTCCAGAAGCGTTCACCAATTACAATCGCTTAGGTAGCGATATCGATGGCTTGTTTGCTTGCTGGTACAGTGTCTATAAATTATTAAATTACACTGCGAACAAAAAACCAAAAAAAGGACTCTTGAGAAATCTCTACAGCTGCCTCTGGTTGGCACTAATGTCATGGGGGCCGATGCTAGATGTACGACCTTGAACCGTCATTATCTGCTATACCTAACGAGGATATTCTATATATATATGTAAGCCCATACGTGTGTGTTTATATATGTACATAGCTGCTAATATCCTACAACTCAGAATCTGGAGTGGTTATTAGCACATCGGAAGTGTCAATTTTCGCATTTAAATTGCGGGGCTGGATTGTTTTTGAAATCTAAGGGGCCACTGCCGAGAATACGGTGCTATTTGAGCCAATTCTTTTTGGTGGGTATTAGGAACAAAATATCGTCTTTTCAATTTGTTTACCTATACACAACATATTCATTTATAATTTTAAACTTGTTAACCAAAATTAAATTTTCAATTTAATTTGGTGATCAAGAAATATTTAACAATGGAACATCGAGTTCATATTTAGTGTACACTTGTTGCATAACAGCAAGTCAAGTTGTTACTAGTTATACATTGTTTAGGCTTTTATGAGGTGTTTTGTAAACTTGCTTATACTCGGGCGTTATTGAGTTCCAACTTGGGTTCCGCTTAGAAACTAACCCTTCACAACATAATGGACCTAACATTCATACGTGTATGTACGTACATACCTTTCTAGGGTGAGGACATTGTAGTAGGCAAGTCCTCTGTCAAACAAAACAAATGCCCTTTCTCTAAAGATATGGCGCCCCATCAGGGCTCTAGGGTTTGCAAGAGCTATCAAATCCCAACCAATTCGAGGTGCATATTAAACCACAAACATTGTAGTGACAGATTTTAGATATTATTTAGAGAGAGAAAGCTTGCTTCTGACATGTGGGTCAAAAATATTTATGTTAACCACTTTTTAATTACTGCGTTCATTGATAATAAAGAAATATACGAAAATGATGAATATAGTATAATTATTCTAATAATATATTATAATTTATATATTATAATTCTATAATATTATAGCTTATTATAATTATCCTAAATTTAAAATTTTTATTTAATGATAGAATTTCAATTGTAATACTACTATTTTCTAAAGTAAAAGATATAATTATTAATCATCTCCTAATGTAGTGTAGAAGCATAATCAAATTTATTTGGTATGATGATATTATTGTATATGTTAAAAATATTAATATCAAATAGATATCATACTTCTTATAAGTAATTACTTATATCAAATATAAACAATTAACAACAACAAGAAGGATTTAAATTTCTAATTATTGGAATTGTAAGTGTAAATTTTAGTTTGAATCATTTAATTTTTGGTATTAATTTTTTCTTCAAGATAATATTAACTATGTTTGATTTGATCTATTACCCCGGAGCAATAAATGTAATACATAATGGTACTTTAGTTACGTATCCCGGCTCGAACGTGAAAGAACAAGAAACGAAGAAATATAGAAAAACCTGATTTTTGGTCTCTGTAACTTCAAACGAGCTTTCCAAAACGTAAGCTTTCCAAAACGTAAGTCCGTTATCAAATAGTTCCTACTGTCGTCTTCATAGGAACTGCTCTTCGATACGCGAGTAAGATCTTTCTATAATTTTCTCAAAACGTAAGCTCTCTTATCAGGTCATAGAATCTTTATGTTTATGATTGATTATATGAGCAACTACAGGAGACCTTAACCTTTATATATAGTATCCATAACGGACTTCCCCATCACAAGACTGATATGAGTCTGGTTCACACTAATTGAGATCTCTTTTTTACACTTGCTTTGACCCAATGATTTAGATCATTTATTGAGTCACTTTATTATCTTTATTTGAATCAAATTACGTAACTTAACTGATAAATTATTAAAAAATTAAAAATGTAATTAAATATTGTTCAACTTTATAAGAAAAGACAAAATTATCCAACAATAATAACAAGAATTAAACAAGAAAACAACAAAAAGAGGGTGTCAATACGTCAAGCAAGTGATGTGTTTAACTTTTCTCTTACCCTGATTCATTTGGGCATTTAATGGTGTTTGAAATTTTTAAACGTTGTCACACATTTTCATCTGTTTTACTAAAGCAAGCTTATGAACTTGGTCCGAGAGCGTGTCCTACGATTCTGGGGGCAGCATGTGCCATGTAATCCTTTTAGTCAAAAACCCTGGTTAAAACCTTGGAGTTAAAAAAAGAAAGAAAGAAAAGAAAAGATCATGGAATGGAACTCAGTTTATGCCGTTGAAACTTAAAAATTTCTTAAGGTGCCTAAATTAAGATCATTCTATGATGATTATTCTAATTAAACATTACTGAGAAGTGATTACTTGATAATGTGTTATCATTCAATATCTTACATATATGTAAGTTCGAGCAAATCTAACTATCTACTGGTTACTTCTAGATATGTGAGAAATCACTCATCAATAGATTATTATCTGGAAAAGTTTAAAATGGTAAAAATTAGAGAGTATTAGATAGAAATGAGGAAAGTTACACAGTTATTCATATGATTCCAGAGGGCGAGTTTCCCAAGTACATTCTATTAACAATTAGGAGTCAACTTTAACAGAAAAGTTGCATGTGGTTGATTACAAGACAAGTAAGCAGAGTATTAAGTTAGAAATTCTAACTAGGTCAAGATGACTCGTTCCTTTAAGCAGTTCAACCTCAATGAATTAATTAGAAAGAACACAAACTAATGTAGTACTTCATCGGTAATCGTCGATGGAAGACCCTTTTCCTTAGGCTGCAACTGAAGTTAAAGTAACACGAAACTGGCGGTCTACATTGCTACGTTTGAGGTCTCCCAATTTCCAACCACATAAAATAACACCTGTTGCAAACAAAGAATAGTACTGGTTATTAAGATTCAAATATATTTAATAACAAGAAAATAGCTGTGCATTTATTTATATTTGAAGACAGTATACGTAATATACAATCAAATCGTTGATGATTTTGCAAAATGGAGAAGGAACTTGGAAAGTGGGTTTTGTATTTCGCCTTTGCTCTTGTATGTCTTGTATTGTAGTTGAGTCTATGCAATGGAACCCGACACAACACCGTTTCTGTATCCAAATAAACATAAGAAAATTTAGCACCATCAGAATCCTGAGGGGATAGATTTTGAGCAAATAAGAACAAATTGAGGTGCTGATGAGTGGGGTTCAATTCACGCAGATTTTAGGAGAAGTATGACTTTTTAATACATTAAAAACAAGATTTTATGTTTTTTTATATATATTTTGTATTTCGAGAAAACCATGCATTATGGTCTACAATTATTAATTGGAGATTTCTGGAAAATAAATAATTATTTGCTAGCAGGTCCATCATTGATGGAATAATAAATGGGAATGTGAAATATCAAGCTCTTTCAAAGTGGCAATGGTCTACAAAAAATTAATAATGGGTGGAAAAAGGCTACCACATTGTGAGACGTAAGGATATTCATATTTCCATCGCGAAGAATGTAGTTTAGCGAGGTCGAGTACTTGAGAGACTTTGTTTCAATTATTGGAGGTCGAATATCAGTGATGTATGAAACCACTGTTTCTACGTATTTTTATATTATTTCGTATATTTCCTACACAAAAATGTACAATAGGCTCTTGGCAAGCCGATGAATTGAACCTTTCGGCTTATCTAACTACAGGAAATCAACCTTTTAATGCTTTCCAATTTAGAATGGTGTTCAGATTTTTGGAAACGAGTTGTTCGTAAGACTGCAATCCCCGTAGCTTCATACCCTTTTTTTTTTCATATGTATAAAAATATTTTGATGGTAGGAGATTTCTTACTGATTCAAAAGTCTCGTTGACATATTAAATTAAATGATATCACGTTGTTGTTCTATATAGGGGAAGACAGGCGGATGGCATCCCAAAAACGACATTACTATACTTTAAAAACATGTGCAATATTATATCAACCATAGATACCCTATTCACAGAATCATTTAGGCACAAAGATATGACCCCTTCGAGTTATTTCATCTCTAAGAAATGAAAATAATACAATCCCGATTGTTTATACAATCATATGCTTTCTTACAGGTTCTTGTTATTGATATTGAACTAAAACAATTTTGTATAATTCACATGTACCACTACTTGTGGTAGTTAGGAGATGATTGTCATACGAATGAGCCCTCATGGACATAATACGTAATGGTACTTTAGATCAAACGTGAAAGGACAAGAAACAAAGAAATGTAAAAAATGCTTGATTTTGGTCTCTATAATTTCAAATGAGCTTTTCGAAGTTCAAACGAGAGCGAATCTATCGCCGTCTTTATGGAAACTGCTCTCCGAGATTTAGGTAAGGTCTTTTAACAGTTTTCTCAAAACGTAAGCTCTATTAACAAGTTAGAGAATCCTTACGTTTACGATTGATATATAAGCAGCTGCAGGAAACCTTAATCTTTATATATAACTTCTATATCGAGCTTTCATATTACAGTTCTGATATAGGTTCGGTCTATGCTGATCAGGATCTATTTTTCATACAAATTTTAACTCATTGATCTAGATCATTTATCGGGTCATTTTATTATCTTTATCTGAATTAAATTACGTAACTTAACCGATAAATTTCTAAAAATTTGAAAAATGCAATTAATAATTGTTCTACTTTATAAGAAAGAACAAAATTATCCGATCTACCTAGAAAGAATTGGTAACGATTATTTGGGAAAAGGCTTATTTTCCTTGGAGAACCGGTGACTCATGCAGACTGGAATAACAAAAGGCTTTGTTCATTATTCAATTAGAATATTCCAAAGCACATATTTGACGCACCCAATCACATCTGTACCCTGTGACTATGAGAGACAAAACTAAATAGGTCCCAAGTTGAAGCAAACCAATTCCCATTATAAAAAAAAAAACCTGTTCATTGAGCGTAAAACGTGTCTTTTGGGGGAAAAAAAAACAGAACATAGGAAGCGCCAAGTGCCAAAAAACATCAGTTCTTCAGACACTTTCTTGGACCTTCCATTTCTTGGTCTTTTCAAAGCCTTAACAAGGCTCGGAGGCCCCCGGTTACTTTAAGCATATTCACTGTTCCAGAAAGCAATGCCCCTCAATTAATGGCCATTCAGTTCCTTCTCGTTCGTATTGAAGCAGACGGTAAAAAGGAAAAAGAAAATCCAGTTGTCCCTTCTTGTACATCCGTAAAAGCTAGGACCATTCAGACAATAACAGTTATCTGCAAAAACAGCATATTATATAGACAGTATTTAATCCCCTAAATACTCTTAATATTGGTTGGTAGTGAAGAGCTAAAGGCCAAATTCTTTCTTTTCAACCTCAAAAACCAATGCAAGGGAGGGGAATGTACAAAGCAACATAAATGGAGGGAACTCACCAAAAGCTGCTAAAATTACTGATTATCAAGTCTTGCAAGAGGAAAAGAGAGAGTATTATATAGAGCCCTTCAAGGAGAAAAATTGGAAAAGGGCACAATATCATCAAAATCCCAAGAAGATAAAAAGTAAAAGGATGACACAAGCACACAACCAAAAAGTCAAAACACTCTAAAAAGGCTAATAATGTTCCCACAAAAAGGCTTCAAAACTACTTGTGCTGCCAACACTTCCTGGCGTTATTGATAGCTGTTCGATGAAATACCCACCGCTTCCACCGCCACAATACTCTTCATACCCCGCTGGACTACACAGCCACGAGTCAACAAACACGAACTCATCCCTTAACTCGGGCGTGTCCTCGAAACTCGACGACCCGAGACTCGGTAACTTCACTATCTCACTCAAATCTTCTGGAGTCGCCGCTGCCAACTCACCCGCCGATGACGTCACCTCCATAGTCGATGAAGACGATGATTGCACCACAGTGGACGATGATGACGCATTATTTGCAGTATTGTTATTGTCGTCTTCGTCGTCGTCGTCGTCGTTGCATTTAAACTCCATTGAAGCGGCTTTAACTGCAGCGGCTTGCACGTCTTGAGGTGAGTTGGAAGCCGGCCGGGGAAGTAACCCGGCGAGCTCCGGGAAGTTGAGGATGGCAGAGTTACCTTTAATGGTCATAGCAGCGACGTCATGAGCACGTGCCGCCATTTCGGGTGTAGAGAAGGTGCCGAGCCAGATCCGGTTCTTCTTACGGGGCTCTCGGATCTCCGACACCCATTTACCCCAGGTGCGCATCCGTACACCTCTGTACACAGGATGCTTGCTGTTGTCTCTAGTTCTTTTGGGCTTTCTCTGGTTCTGTTCAAGTTCAGCATTAGGGTTGGAAGACAGCACGGATGATGAAGAAGGTGAGGATGGAGTAGGTGATGAAGAAGGGGAGTTAACGCTTGATTCCCCCACTAAGAAAGTTCTTGTTGGACTTGGCGGGTCAGCCATGTTAATTAGCTTAAGAAACACCTTCACTTGCTAAGTACTCTGATATAGAAGCTCTTTTCGTTTCAGATACAGAGCAAAAGCTTAAGGGGGTTGATATTTATTCTGAGTGAGTAAATTTATTTATAGTTGTAGCTTGTAGGCAGAAAATGCGGGAAAAGGGAGATGAGGCTTAAGGAGGTGAGTGTTAAGCTATATATAAAGGGTGAGTAGTAGAAGCTAGCTGGAGAATTGAGAGTTAGGAGATAGGACTGGTCACAGGAGAAGAAGGTCAAAGCAAAGGAAAACGTGGAGCTTAATAAGTGAATCCACCAAAGGCAGACGCTGCATTCACCACCAAACAAGTAACTAGCCTAGCCCAATACGTACATATAATTAGTATGGGCAGTAGCCCCATACTAATTATCCACGAGTTTTTTCATTAAATATATAAAAATATCTCATCAAAAATATAGAACCTGTCAATTTTTCATAAAATCTGAAATTAAAATTTAGATTGTATTTTTTCATAAAAGCTTGAAAATAATAAAGACACCAAAATTAATGCTCTTCAAGAGTCAGTGGCCGAGCCCCTAGGAATAGGATTGGAGAATGGGAAGGGGGCGAAGCACTCACAGCTGGCCTTCAGAAATGGACTAGCCTAACGTTCATCCTAGTTTCATAATAGCACACAGTAAATGTAAATTCTTATTAGGTACAGAACATCATCTTTAGCCAAATGATAAAAATTAGACAATAAGTATTTATTAATGGACTGATGTTTGGTCATTTGGCTAAAATAAGTTGTCCACCCATCATTTTACCACTAATTACTATATGATCCCTGTGCAATTCACGTTTCTATTAATACCTTAAAATTGGACTTTTTCGTTACAAGATATTGTAGTCTAGTCTTGGTTCTGCGTTTAGGTCAAGACATTCAAGAATAATTTATTTTGGAAGGGGTGATTGTGAATCCAACAATTATTTTTTCTTAATGGCAAACTCAAAATCAAAATCTAGGGGAGAGTCTCAGATCCAACCATAACCTGGTCTTCAGATGAAGAACCTTACCACCAAGGTTTTAGAAGTTGAAACCTAAAGGCCAGGTTGGGTCCACATTGAAATTAGCAATTTAATTGTCTGTCGGCTGATCGGACCCGATAAATTTCAATCAGTTAAACCAGTTTTAGTAATGCTTTTTTTCTTAAATTTTCCTTCTCTGAATTTGTCTCCTTAAAATCTTTGAGTTGATCTTCCGTTCTGGTTGGGTTAATACTATTTGTGAGGGAGCCTTGCCTACAAACGTCTGTTATCTCATGCAACAAACATATATAAAGTTATTGGTTAAATTATTGATATAATGCGTAAATTAGTCGTACGCATTCTTGTTTAAGTTTTATTTACAAGGTTGTCATCGAATGCCAACTTTCACGATTAAGACTGAAGCACATATGGTTAAACAATTTGCTTCTTCTCTATTCTCTGTGAAATCAGACGATACAAAAATAATTCAGTTTTATATACCAGACCATTTATGTATATGGATTCAATTGCCTGAATTAAACACTAAATAATAAGTACCCTTAAGGCAAGAAAACAAAAATTGAGAATGGAGGTAAATTATAGTGTTAGAGAACTTTGAACTATCGGCTTCAGTCATTTAAGAACTTGGTACAAGGTACGGTATTTGCGGATGAACATGCCGACAGCTAGTTTGGTCATGGCGTCACTTGTTCCAAATCAACATCCAAAGGCGGCACGTACTGTAACTTGAATTCCGTTTCATCTGCTGATAGCGATTTCTTTGTTATAAAAAGTCCAAGGTGCAGAAATAAATGAGAGGAGGGAGAATCCCGGTTAAGGCTTACAGCTACAGGCCATCCTCAAACAAGTTACCGACAATTCGTAGTCCGATCGAATGTTAGGAATTCGTACGCTTTGTGCAGTACTATGAATTACAAAACCCTCGTAATAGTATCACTATCCTATCCACGAAATCCATCCTAGTGTTTTCAAGGGAGGGTCTATTTTCTTAATTAACAATGTTGCGGATAGGAAATGCCCGATTGGAAGAGCTTGTCGGGGACGACCATTTTCAGCAGATAAAATATGGAATGGAATTAGCTTTTGAGAATAAAAAAATTGCATTGAGAAAGAGCAGCTATTGATCCAATAAAGCTAGATCGAAGGCAAAATCATTCGTTACAAGCAACAGATTCAATTTCCTGGTTCAGAAGTACATCCATTTATTTTTCTAAATTCGTCATAGTCACTTGGACGATGATGACCGCAGTCAGTTTGGCCAGGTACTAAATATTGAAAAGAGTAGGTGCTTAGAACATGATCAAACCTCAGCTTTCATTAATGAAGTGGACCCACTGATATAATTTTACTCCATTTTTCTTATTTCATTTCTCAAAGATATTTGGATGTGTTAAATCATTGTGTTTCCCTCACATCACATGTCACTCATGTGCCACCCATGCCCGTAAAAAAGAAACTGCATATATTTCCTCAATATTAGTCCAGAGGTTTACTTTCCCTGCTGCCTAGGCATGTTGGAGGGGAAGGATAAGATGGACCATGTTATTTAGAATTAAAAACACAAAGGAATTGATCATGCCTGCTTGACCAGCAATATCTCTTTTTCTTTATCCTTGTTCACACAGTACGTACAATCGATCCTTCACTCCCATGTGGCTTGAAGCTTCATGAAAACCCTGTAATCATATACATTTGTCAAGAAACACAACAGCAGTTGCGCTGTAATTACAATGTGCCCTGCTTAATCCGGTGAGTGCTTATTGGGTCATTGTGCATATAAATGTTGACATCTGGGTAGTTGGCTAGGTAGAAGTCCAATGGCATTGCTTTAATCGGCTGGACCCACAAGAATTTATTGCATTTGGATTTTTATAGGAGGCACCTGATGGGCTTTATAAATGTATAGGCTCCCATATACTTCTATCTTACCTTCCGCATCCTGCACCTTTTAAGTCTTGGCATCTTGCAAATACCATCTTCTCTTGTATATTAAGACCCTGCAATACAAATTCGTAATTATGGTGACCTTTAATTCAAATTTAGAAGGCGAATTTAGTATCACTGAACTTCTAGTGCCGTCGCCCATTGGTGAACCAACAACCCAGTACTAGATGATCTTACTAGATGTATGTTCTCAGACAAATGCTTAATTGAGACTTGAGAGAGGGGTTTCATTGAAGATAGGCTTGCTCCCGCTCCCTTCGTCTTTGAAAGCCGTATGACAGACCATTTTGGTCGCTGAATATTTTGTCAGAAGTGTCCTTTTTGGTGTCTGAAAGCTCCCGAATGCAACAAAGTCTATAACACGACGTAATTCAATCATAAGGAAGCGAGTTATTGCTCATGGACCCCCTATCCAGCTACTCTGAACTGGAAATGGAGCACAAATATTGTTTCTGTCTTTCTGAACTCATGTTTGGAAATTGCATAGGTACGTCAAGAGATGGTAGCATAAGTCGCAATTGCTCTACACTGCCAGCGGCATAGCTTCATTCGAGTGTGCTAAGATAGCCATAGGAAATGCATACTTTGCTTTGAAGTTAATTAGAAGTAATATATGGACCAACCGTTGTAGCTTGTTAGAGTTGATAGTAATATCCTAACTCGCCTGTTACATTTGTGAGTTTTGACGAGTGGATTTTAGAAAGTTGTGCTTTATAACTGTGAATGTAGGTTCCAATTAATCTGATTATTTTTAATATCCCCTGATCACAAGCTCAAAATGATTGAATATCAGTTTTTAGTGATAATATCAGTAGTTTAATATAATAAAGATAAATTGAATTGTCCCTTAAATAATATGATCGTCTAAATTGAAAATCATTTTCATTGTATTTAGTATTATTTTAAACAGTTTACATAACGATACGACTGTCATAAAGGAAGATAGTAGTTGGTAAATGTATAACCCATAATTTGGGATTAGCACTGCAAACTAATAAGTTTAAGAGGTATATAGTACTGACTGTGGAGATAAATGTATAACCCATAATTTGGGATTAGCACTGCAACCTAATAAGTTTAAGAGGTATATAGTACTGACTGTGGCTCCACATTCAACTTTAGTACTAGAGTAAAATACAACTGTTTATTATTTCCTCCTGTGTCAAGAAATTAATGAATCACGAAAAGAAATTAGTAGTATAGTGTCAATTGGCAGGCTCACCAGACTAATCAACATCAAAATAATATTTTGGAATAATAGATGAATGTCGAGAAAAATGAAGGGCACGAATTAACGTCCATTTGAGATAATATACGATGAGTACGTAGGATAACATCGTAATGAGTGATACGTGGAGCATGCATAAATTAACATTTTGGATTGTATGATCAACGTAGAGTGACTATGAAATAAGACTGTCAATTAATTGATGACATAGAATTCCCTCACTAGGAAGAGTATTATCACTGGTAGAAAAATTTACATTAAATTTCACATAAATATGTACAATTTTAGAATATGTGAAAATTGTTCAAGAAATAAATTTAGTAGCATACTTTGTTTATATTACATAATATCCATACTGATCGGATGAGGCTTCATGGACAAAAAAGAAATTAAGAAGTCCTAGATCCTTTTTATTAATTTGTTGATTAAGAAAACCTTTGACATCAATAATGCCTTGAAAATGACCACTATAATAATCATGTCATCGCTATAAAAGAAAAGTATACTATATCCTCAGATGGTCTTACAAAGAAATAACGTATGATCATAAAGATTAGTTTTGAAACTAAGAAGAGAGATAATGTTATTTTAAAAACCAAGCTCGTGGTACTTATTTAAGGTCATATAGAACCTTTCATAGTTGAAAATTTTTATTAGGTAGATAATAGTCGAAATGTGGTTGCATGTACATTTCTTCAAATAAATCACTCATTAAAAAATGTACTATTAACATCCATTTGAAACAAATTCCATTACTTTGCAGTGACTTTAAATATAAGTAAAATGAGCTATTGAAGCAAAAATCTCTTTATAATCAATGTCGTATTTGTGTGTAAAGACTTTTGCATATCGTTTGATAATACTGTCTGCATGATTCTTGAGTTTTACAAACCCATTTACAACAACCACCAATTTGTCAAATGGTAAGTCAACTAAATTCCAAGTATATTGATCGTTAAGTATTTAAAACTCTTCTGCCATTATTTTTATCATAAATGATTAGAATTAGTTTTGTGGAATATATAAGACTTATAAGATGTAATGGTATAACAATGGCAATTACAAATAAGAATTAGAAGTTTGACTCATCCAAATAAATTAATAAAATGTTTAAGTAAGTGAAATAAATAGAGTGAAAAAGAAATATAAGTAGAGTTTCAATAGGTTTCATGTTTGGAGGAAATTCTTTAGAAGAGGTCTAAGGTTAGTTTACACCAAAAAATCTATCACTTATATAGATTTCATTAGAAAAATAAAGAGAATTATGGACATTGGAGAGAAGACATGTAAAGTTTATCAATTTAGAAGAGGAAATAGTTGAGGATATTTTTATGTTTCAAAAAATAACATGATAAGAAATTTGTAAATGTTTGAAAAAAATCCCGACAATAATAACCCTTTTATTTAGTACCGTATAAGGTTGAAGGAGAGCAAAAGAGGCACCAAATGCTTTAAACATATGTTATTACAAAGGATGATTATATAAATGCTCACACAGAAATGACTAGAAAAGAGTGTAATTGATTGTGTGGATAGTGGTAAGAACATCTTCTCCCTAAAAAGTTTCATGATAGGATAATAAAATCAAAAAGGTTTTAACTATAGTTAAAATGTGTTTGCATTTTCTTTCTACACGCTCATTTTATAATGACATTATAGAATAAAAATCTTCGAACTGTTGTTTCATTTTGGGATACTAATTGGATAATAGTAGCTTCATTATATTTCATGATATTATTAGTGTAAAATGTTTTCATTTTACAAAAAAAATAAGTAGCAATAGTATTTACAAGCTAAAAATATATGAAGGCAACTTAGACCCATTTCATACAAGATAAATACATATAAAACTAAAATAATCATTAACAAAACTCACAAAATAGCATGAACTACCTATAGAATTATAAGAAGTATGGCTATAAATATCATAATGAACTAATTCAAAGGAAATAAAAGAAATAAAAATACTATTAGTAAAAGGTAAAGTATAATGTTTCGAAATTTGACATGAAATACAATTAACACAATTTGTTGTGACATGACTAAAATAATTGAAATTGATGATTATCAACATATATTAAATATTGAGATTCTAAACAATTCCATAACTCTTGAAGTGTTAAATTGACAAAAGTATAGTTTCATAATATTGGCATATATGTTGCAAAACTAAATCAAGATCTACTAGTGCTTGTTACCTTATTTATCTATTTGGTTAATGATTTGTTTGCCATCTTTATTATCTTTATGGTGGATTTTGGAACCTTATACACCATAAAATTATACCTTTTAAGAAGCAGCATATCTTTTGTTTTCATAAATAATAATTTAATCCATAAAAATGACATTAATTGTTATGAGAATGTGTTAACTAGAATCTACAATGTAAATAAGATAGGAAATTAGATATGATAATGGAAAAAAACCAATAATTAGATGTGGAATTTGTATAAATGGATTGTAAGTTTGAGTTTAGAACAAAAAAAACTTAAAAATTAGTCTAATTTGAAAAATAATCAATTAAAATTGTGATGAATTATTTTGATTATGTTATGAATTGATAAAATTAACTCAAAGCAAATAGATGAATTAATTAACTAAACAGGCCAATATAATACACTAAAAAGACGTGTTAATCAATGATTGGAGATATGTGTCAAATAATGATTAAGACATATGGAAACAGATAATTTGAGACACATTGAATAATGGTTAGGACACATTTCATATTGAGTATTTGACATGACAATAGACTTTTAGAGAGATAACAAATTAAATAGTGTCTAACCCTTTTAGAATCTTTTTCAATTTAATGTTAACAATTTTCAAGTCTTTTAAAACTTTTTTTGGGAAAAATAAAACTTGATTGAATTAATAGTGAACTTCAAAACAATTGGAGAATACTCTCCTAGATCAAGAGTGAAGCAAAATGACGATGTTGTGAGACACAATTACAAGAAATTAAAACAACATCGTAAGAAGAGGAAATGCAAGGGTTGTAGACTAAAATGAAGCAAATATGATAGCATATCAATTGAACAAACCATTGTCGTATTGTAAAAGGGGTGAATAGGTTAAAATGTAAATTTTTTGATATAATGTGTCTAACAAATGCTATGTAAATATTCATATATCAATCACACCAGTGAAAAAAATAACATTTTGATCTAATTTGTACAAATTTTAGAAGGTGAGTCACTAAATTAATTTTTTAAGATTTTACACTAAATTAGAAAATATCTCAAAAGATTTTATCTGCCAATGATACAAGTGAAGATGTTATCGAAACACATTTAGATGTATGACACTTTTATTGCATGGAGTGTTTAGGTTTGTTTGATAGAGTTTTCTATTGACATGTGAGGCATTTGCAATGGTTTTTGACAATGCGATTTATTTATTTTGATAATTTTTAACTTAAAACATGATTTTATTATTAAATCAATTAGAACATTTTCATTTAATCTATAATACTTTCATGGGCCTTTTGTGGAGCTCAATAGTCCACATTAAGCATTATGATAATAAGCATAACCACAAGCACTGCTATTAGAAAGCTCTATGGGGCAAATTGAAATAACTACCACTTAATTGGTTCTAAGCTCTAGAATACAAACTAAAGTGGAAAATTTTGTAATGCCAAGTCTAAGAGCTCAATGCAACCAAAGAAAAAATATCCAAGATGAATTGAGTTAAAAAAATGGATAATGTATTGAGCTTTTGTTATGTTTATTCATGGTGATTCATTCATACAAATTAACCTCTTGCTTAATTTTGCAAAGTTTAGTGCCTTGTTTTATGCCTTATAGCCAATTAGTTTGGTTATAGTTTAGTGACAATCATTTAAAGACATTATTTATCTTGTACATGTTTAGATGTATATGATAAAGTCTATAAGATAATTATATATTATAAATGAAATTATAATTATGAGTTTCATATTGCATTCATGTATTATCCTTAAATTATTCTTAGTCATTGTTTTATTAAGACTGAACATTAATGGGATGCAAAAAGACTAGCACATATTTTATTTTTCTTCTGAAGGAAGTAGTCAATCACATAGACTAAAATAGAAGACACTTAAATAAACACATGAGTGCTTGTTGTAGAACAAGTTCATAGAGCATACCTGATATGAGAAATCCATTTGGAACATTAC
>JAOSBK010000205.1:10569048-10581412 GCA_027568895.1 Erythroxylum shatona | reverse complement strand
TTATGAAGACCTCAAAGACAAATTCCATCTTCTGAAGGATCAAAAATGGAACAGAAGATACAAGATGAACAGTAACCTATAAGAAGTTTATGAACAGTAACATAGAAGATGATTTTACAATTGTCATAAATTTCTCTATAGATATTAGATTTAGGTGTTCTTTAGATGATTTTAAAGAGTATTGCAATATCTACAACTTTCATGAAGACCTAGAAGATAACTTCTATCTTCTAAAGGATCAAAAATGGAGCAGAATATACAAGTTGAACAATAACCCAGAAGAAGTTTATGAACATTAACACAGAAGATGTTTTTATAATTATCATAACTTTCCCTAGAGTTATCAAATTTAGGTGTTCTTTATATGGTTTTAAAGAAGAATGCAAGAGATACAACTTTTATGAAGACATCGAAGACAAATTCTATCTTCTGAAGGATCAAAAATGGAACAGAAGATACAAGATGGACAGTAACCTAGAAGAAATTTATGAACAGTAACACAGAAGATGTTTTTACAATTATCATAAATTTATATAAAGATATCAGATTTAGGTGTTCTTTAAATGGTTTTAAAGAGAACTTCAAGAGCTACAACTTTCATGAAGACAACTTTGTCAAAATCTATCTAGATCAATCCCAAATTTTTCCCTTAAAGTCCTAAGACGAATTTTACATTCATCTACCAAAGTACTACACTCAATTCTCACTTCATGACAAATTTTGAGACTCTTAAAGACAAAATTAAAATTCAATATCTTCATAAAAAATGTATCCATATGTTTCTAGTTTAATCCAAATAAAGAATCTTTTCATTTGGATAACTAGAGAAAAATTATGGCTAACAGACCGAAGCACACTCAGTGAACATTTTCCAGATCATCCACTACTTTTGTTTCCAAATCTTTCCTTATCACAACTTATACCAAGATCACTCTTTCAACTCCCTTTATGTCTCATTTTCAATAAAATCATATTTAAAACAATCATACCTGGAAGTTGTCAATGAATGCATGTATACTTAGTTTTGTATGTGCGAAAATTCAAATTCACATACATGTATGCTGACATGCTGCTGGGCATGAAATGCAAATTTTTTTTCCTAACTCTCAAATTGCTATTCTCTCCATTTGAAATCTAGGTTCTAACCCCTAATATGGGGACGGAATGTTATACTTAAACTTTCAATGTCCTTCTTTAAACATATTTTAATTTTTTTATTGACTTTTTACACTTATTCAATCTTGGAAAAGATTTCATTTTTTTTGTCTCCTATTTGAATTGAATTTTTGTTGTTTTCAATTTTTAACCCATTTCTTAAAAAAATAAAAATATTTCTAAATTTTTTTTGAACCTCTTTTCTCTTTCTTCTATTCATTGTGCCAAGAGTATAAGTCAACTCACCTTTATTATTATTATTATTTTTGTTGTGGTGATTGAAGTTAAATCTTATATTAACAAACAGACACAAAAGATGTAAGGATCACAAGAAAAGTTAAGGGATATTTTTGTTTTTCAAAATTTAATCTTTTCATTTTGATCTTCATTCTTTAGTTCATTATTTTGGGACTTATTTTTGTTCTAGTTATTATCATGATTATTTTTGTGCAGAACAAACAAAATATTTTTCCTTATATTTTCAGGTTAAAATTATAGTGGAGAATATGTAATTATAAAAAAATCAATAAACATAACATCCTTTAATCGTAGTAAGCCTTATCCAGTATGAAATTATTTTTGTTCTCAACATCTAGTGGTAATAAAATGTATGCTTTGCAATAGAATATTTAAAAAGAGAGGAATTTATAGAATAGAAGAAATTTTGCTGTATTAAAGGTAATATTTCTTCTTGCAAAAAAAGTACCATTTGATGTATGTAAGAGGATTGAAATTATTTGAAGAAATAAGAAAAAAAAGAGGCTTATAATATACCTTTTTGAGATGATGAAGCACAAGTAGTATTAGATAAAGGAAAAAAGGGAAGGTACTATTGACATATATTTTTATTTTCCTTCAAGAACTATTCCTAGTTCTCATCTTAGTCTAAAAACTATTTTAGTTTATAAGGATATTGTTTTGTGATGTAAATGAGTATGAGCTAGATGATTTTATCATTTATGTATTCCTTTAAATGCTTTAAATTCATCTTATTTTTAGTAAGTAACAGATGCTATAACAATGGTAGCTCCAGGATTTAAGGTACTTTCTTTATTATGAGATTCATATGCCTTTGCTTTAAGATTTTAAAAAAGAATATCAATTGATTGTGTATATATATAAATCTAGTTGAGAATCAGTCAGATGCACTATTATGACAGATAGGTGGACTGAACAAAAACAAAGAATTTTGATTAATTTCTCAGTACATTGTAATATTGGAATAACTTTTATCAAGTCTGTTAATGCTTCTGATAGGGTAAAAGGTACACATGCTTTATCTAAATTATTTTATGAAATTGTCTAATAGGTTAAACCAAATAATATTAGGCATTTTGTTACAGATAATGCAGCTAATTATGTATCAGTTGAGTACTTATCACAATCAAAGTATAAACATATTTATGAGTCTTACTTCACATGCATCTAAGATCACAATTTTCGTGTATAATTATATTCTATTTTTGTCTTGGTTAAGAAAGCAAGAAGATTGAGTTGAAATTATGCGTTTTGTTACTAGTAAGTTTATAACTACATTTATTACTTTGAAAAGTATCTATGAAGATAAACAATTACTTTAAAATTTAATGACAACAAGTAAAAATTTTTCAAGTCATAAGTTATTAAAGAGTGCGAAAGGAAAAAAAGTTTATGTTATTATTCTAGATAATAAACTTAGGATGTCTACTTGATCATTGTGAAGATTTTGGCTCCACAGATAAGGTTGTTGAGCATTGTTGACTTAAATGAGAAGTCATCTTTGAGGTATATATATATGATAGTATGTATAGAACTTACAAAACAATTATGAATCTTTTTAAAAGGAATGAGAGACTATATAAATCTTATACAAATATTCTTAATCAACGAGAATATAAACATCTTAATCAAAAGATCCACTTAGCAACTTTTTTTCTCAATCCTTATTGCTTCTAAAGGGGATATGCATATACAAATAACATTATGGGTGATCTCTTCAATGTGATTAAATGCAAAAGTAATTTCTCTATTGAAGAGAAATCAAATGTGATAAATAAAATTAGATTGTATCGTGAATATTTAAGGTGTTTTGCTATATCATCTACAAAGAGAGAACTTAAAATGTAAACGATCAGCTTGGTAAGTTTTTATACTTTTATTTCATCCATTACTTGTGTGTGTGTGTGTGTGTGTGTGTGTGTGTGTGTGTGTAGTGAAGGTTCTCTAACATTGAAAAATTTGCTATTAAATTATTCAGTCAAATAGCTTATGCATTAGGTTGTAAGCGTAATTGAAACATTTTTTAAACATATTTACACAAAGAAACAAAATCCTTAAGAACATCAAACACTTAGTAACCTTATTTACGTTACTTATAATGTAAAAATAAAAAACATGTATTTTGCTGATTTTTTATTTTTTATTAATCTTATTTTTGTTATTGAATTTATAATTTCTTTATTATATATTCAGTAATAAAAAGATAATGTATGATTCAATTGATATTGATTGTATTGTCCATAATAATTTTTGGATCGAAAAATAAGAACCACCTTTTGATCTTGATTATAATGAACTTGAAAAGACGATTTAAAAAAAAATGCATTTATCACAACTAATGAATTGAGAATTTTTGGATCGAAAAATAAGAACCATCTTTTGATCTTGATTATAATGAGCTTGAAAAGGCGATTTATAAAGAAAATGCATTTATCGCAATGAATGAATTGAGTATATTTATCGATGGATAGTTAATATCTTATTTTGATCATATTAAATATTAAAAGTATAAAGTATTATAAATTTACAATAGATAATAGTTTCATACATTACTAATTTATAATTTAGTTAAATAGTATTTGAGAATTTGAAATTTTTGACGATGACGATGCACAAACTATTTCAAAAATATATTTTTTATTTTTATTATTATTAAAGTTCTATGGTATATTCATATTTGTTAGTGAATATAAAAAACTAATTAAGTTGGTCACACACAATAGCTTGAATTATTATGGTAAAATGGTCACTTAACATAGCATGAGAGCCTTTGTGACCAAGTAGTCGTGAGTTCAAATCCTATTATTCACTTATTATTTAGCACAAGAAAAAGTGAGTCTGTGCAAGTTTCAAATCTAAATGGTTTACTTTCACTCAAGGGGATGTGTTGGTGAATATATGAAACCAATTAAGCTGGCCTCACACAACAACTTAAGATATTGTGGTGAAGCGGTCACTTAACAATATTTAGCCTGAATTATTACATTTAATTTATTATTAGTTGATGTATTTTTTGTTTCAAAAAATTATTTTTATAATTTTTACTCACTTTTATTATATACTAAATTTACGGGTAAAGTTGGTCCAAGTCCAACGGCTATCGAAGTCAAACTACAAAGAAACGACCCCGCTTTCTGTAAAAATCCTTCAGGTTTTTGAGGATAGGGTGCGCAGATTTTCATTTCAGTCATGGCACTGAAATTGTTTCCGATCCCATCCCCAGTCTTTGCGCCACTGCCCAACCTCCAACCGATGCCGTCTTACGTCTCCCAACGTCCGACCACCGAGGTCCGATTCTCCCGGTGGCACAATGCCAATGCAGAGAAATTCGAACTGCGCCGGAGAGCTCAGCAAGAAATCGAAGATGACATCCGACGCCACCGCCGATTCGACGCAGTAGACAACATCGTCGACAAGTACGAGCCCACCGCAACGACGACGGCCACCGGTACCTTCAAATCCACGGGAACACCATCGTCTCCGTCAAAGCCTTCAATTCCGGGCAAAAAATCCAAATACTCCAAACCTGAAACCCATCCCGCGTTTCGAAAATTCTCGAGAATTACGAAACTACCGCAACCGAAGGTCAAGGAAAAAGAAATCGATAGAAAAGCTGATATCAAGATTAGTGAAGACGGTCTCTCGTATGTCATCGACGGCGCGCCGTTTGAGTTCAAGTACAGTTACACCGAGGCGCCAAAGGTGAGACCTTTGAAGCTGAGAGGGCCAGCGTTTGCGCCTTTCGGACCCACCACAATGCCCCGGCCGTGGACGGGTAGGGCTCCATTGCCGGCGAGCAAGAAGTTGTTGAAAGAATTTGATTCTTTTCAGTTGCCGCCACCGAATAAAAAGGGGGTTAAACCGGTTCAGTCTCCTGGTCCTTATTTGCCCGGTTCTGGTCCGAGGTACGCGAAGACGAGGGAGGAGATATTGGGTGAACCTTTGACGACGGAGGAGGTTAAGGAGTTGGTTGATGGGTGCTTGAAGTCCAACCGGCAATTGAATATGGGTATGTATGCTTCATCCTTCATTTTGTTACTGCTTTTGTTGGGTGTTTAATTCCTAGTTCCTTTAATGGGGAAATGTGCTTGATTTGTGAAGTTAAGTGGAACTGGCATGTTCTGTTGGTTCAGGAATTCCATTAATCATTTAATGTTGGAAGTGAATCCATAGATTGCTGCTGGCTTTTCTTCTATGGTGTGGTTGATATCGTTATGTAAATATATGGTAGAGATTGTAATTTGCCCGCCGGATTCCTGGATTCCTGGCTGTCTCTGGTTGGGGGAGCCTGGAATGTTGAGCTTGTTTAGTTTTCGCCTTCGAGCAATCTTTGGCATCTAACTATAATTCTGCTGTGGTGCCTTGTTTTGTGGTGACGAAACTCACTAAAATTTGTGTCTTGATTCATTTTGCAGGTAGAGATGGTTTCACTCATAACATGTTGGATAATATTCATGCTCATTGGAAAAGGAGGAGAGTGTGTAAAATTAAATGCAAAGGTGTATGTACTGTTGATATGGATAATGTCTGCCAGCAGTTAGAGGTGGGCTTCTATCTATCATACTGAGTTGTGATTCATTTTTCATTTTCATATGTTATGCTAAGCTTGACGATACCAAGTGTCGTTGAGTTTGTAATTTGTAAATTTAACTCCTATAATCTTGTATTTGGCTGTTGGAGTAGTTATTACATGCAACTTACAATGCACTCTTTATGTTTAATGTAATCAATTTCTGTTTTGTACTTGCATTTGATAGGAAAAAACTGGTGGGAAAGTCATTTACAGGAAAGGAGGAGTTATGTACCTTTTCCGAGGCAGAAATTACAACTATAAATATCGACCCCGCTTTCCTCTTATGCTGTGGAAACCTATCACACCTGTTTATCCTAGGTTGATTCAACGTGCTCCAGAGGGTCTATCCCTGGAAGAGGCAGCTCAAATGAGAAAGAAGGGGCGTAAACTGATACCAATATGCAAATTAGGTAACTTTCAGCCATCTATTCCCCTATTTAATGTAGAGGAAGAGAGTTTAAATTCTATTTATTGCGTTGATATCATTGATGTTTAAGTCCTTTGTTTGTGTTGCAGGGAAAAATGGAGTATACTGTAATCTAGTGAAACATGTAAAAGAGGCATTTGATGAATGTGAATTAGTCAGGATAAATTGTCAGGGAATGAATCCAGGTGATTACCGGAAGATCGGTGCAAAACTCAAGGTCTATTGGATTTTTTTGTTACAATTTGTTGCATTTGTTCAATATTCTACTAAAGATAGCATTCTTAGTTCATATTGTTTTCCTCGGCAGGAACTTGTTCCGTGTGTTCTCATTTCATTTGAACGTGAGCACATACTTATGTGGAGGGGAAGGGATTGGAAGTCGTCCTTTTCAAGACCAGTAAATGAATCTGGTGAAACAGTTAGATCTTTCATTGATGATCCCGCTTCTGCAGGACATCGTCAAGAAATCAAAGAAACTGAAATAGTTACAGTCGAGGATGCAAATCCCTTCACATTCACTAATAATATTACACCATTTGGCTCTGAAGAACATGAAGAGTTTATGCCTGCCGTCAAAAGAGATGAGATTTGTACAGCTTCAGAAGCTCACTCATCCACAGTGGCGATCGATGAAATAAAAAATACATTGGAAAATGCTGGCAGTTCCGCTGTTAATGCATCTGAAGCTATGAATGCTTATGATGAATCAACATTGGAAGATAAATCTTTGGCACAATCTGCTGCCTTAGTGGAATTGAACACTGCCCTAGAGAGTGTTGGGAACAAAGAATATCTCCATGATATTTCTGGAGTCTCGCACAATGTTGATGAACCAGAAAATGAAAATTTGCCCCAAGTAGAGAGATTGCTACTGCTATTGAAACAGGCCGTCGAAAATGGAAATGCTCTAGTGTTAGTTGATGAAAATTTGGACGCTGACGTCGTTTATGAAAGAGCAGTCACCTTTGGTAGGTCTGCTCCTCCCGGGCCTGTGTTTAGGCATCAGCCTAAGAAGATAATTATTCAAAAGTGCGAGCAGCAAGAAGATGGAGTTTTGAAGGTTGAAGAAATTGAGACTGTTTCCAAGAAATTGAATATCAATAGGAAGCTTAATGTTTCCAGGAAATTGGATAAAATTAGGAAGGTTGACGTGGGCGAACATTTTGTAGACGCAGGACCACAAGGAAGCCTAAATGTAGACGAACTAGCTAAACTACTGACCTAAATATTTGCAGACTCATGTACATACCATTTCTTTACAATAAAACGCTGTTAATATGGTGAGATGCAATGGTGGTGATTTCATATTAGTTCATTAGCTTTCATATATGCTCATGACGAAGTCTTTTTGGTAATACGTCTTAGCTACATGCTCGACTTATATTGATATCGGGTCCTAGTACCCGAGTATTGCTAGAATTCGGAAAAGGTAGTTGTCCGTGTGACTGTTCTTGATTGGAAACGGATATGGGGGGCATTTATTTATTGAAATAAACCTTGTGGAATGACGTCTTGAACAAGAAACAGAACACTAATATAAACTCCTACTCTGGCTCTCTCCCAAAAAAAATAAAAAAAATTCTAATTACCCTGTTGCGATTCTGGTTCTGGATTCTTATCATCCTTGACTATGTTCTTCCAGAACCAATGGTTTTCAAAGAGTTCATGTATCTCCTCGATTGGAACTTGCTTTGTTTCTGGGAGGAGGAAATAGACGAAAGCACTCATGATAATAATCAAACCCGCAAACAGCAAGAAAATTCCCCATCTCAGGTGACATAGTGCTGCAAGGAAACATTGTGCTATCAAAGCTGTGAAGATCATGTTGACACAGACCACCAAACTGAGGCCAGCCGACCGAGTCTCCAGAGGAAAGACCTCACTTGGAACCAGCCACCCCAGGGGTCCCCATGATCTGCCATAAGCTAAGACGAAGATACAAACGATGATGACAAGGAACAAGCCGAGTTCCTTTGAAAGTGGCACCCCTTTTCCAAACTTCAAAGCCAATGTCACTGCCACGGCTATCTGCAAATTGGAATAACCATCTATATTAGTAAACATAAGGTTAGTCGGATCCAGAGTGTTCATGCAAAAAAAACAAAGACTTTGGCGCAGTTACCATGACAAAGATCATTTCAGCCCCAGCTTCCAGGAAGAAAGCTCGCCTGCCAAATTTGTCAACAAAAGACATTGACATGAGCGCCCCCACAACGAGCGCGCCGTTGGTAATGGTGGATGAAATTAAGGAAACGTTGTTGCTGAATCCTAAGCTCTGGAAAATGACTGGCGCATAGAAGAGTATGGAATTGTTTCCAGTAAGCTGTTGAAATGCGGGGATTCCCAATCCTCCAATAATCAATTGGGGCCTATACTTCCTCCTCAGAAGATTGGCAAATGGGTGCTTAACAGCCTTAGCTGCGTTGCTTGCTTCAATGAGATCACTAAGCTCAGCATCAACATTTTTGGTCCCTCTAACTTTCTCCAGAATTTTTCTTCCTTCATCTATGTAACCTCTTTCTACGAGACTGTTTGGAGTCTCCGGAAGGAAGACGCCTCCAACAAACATCACTAACGCAGGCAATGTGGCCAACCCCAAAGATAATCTCCATCCCCATGGATGGATCTTTTCTGTTGCATAATTTACAAAGTTTGCCACCAGAATTCCCAAGCAAGTTGTCAGTTGAAACAGTTGGTTTATTGCTCCTCGGACTTTAGCCGGGGACATTTCGGAGAGGTACACTGGAACTGACTGCAAACAATGTATCATTGCAATATCAACAATTACGAAACCAGTCACCAAAACGTCAAACAGCTGTATAATGGACTTACTTGGTTACCAAATCCAATGCCAGCACCAAGCAAGCATCGTCCAATAATTAGCATTGCAATATTCTTTGCGAAAGCGTTGACGACACCTCCTGCAAAAAAGCTAGTTGCACCAACCAGGATGCTAGCTCTCCTCCCACGAGTTCTGGTAACATAGGAGGCCACAAATGTAGAAACAAGAGCCGCTAAGTAAAGCGAGGACGTGAACAGTGTGAGGATCTGATCATCATATTTACAGTAATCTGTCTCCTTTAGATGGGCATTCTTCCTATTATAAATATGGGGGAAAAATTCCTTCAAGAAATCGTCCATGGAAGTCACTCCACCTGAAACAAGAACAGGCCATGTCATACATGCCAAGCCGGTTCGGTTAATAGAAAGATTTGAGGACATGATCTTTTTTTAAATGAAACTTGGTTAAAACCAAATCAATAGGAACCAAATTAATTACGACATTCATTCTGAAAAGTTGTTGCCTGGTAGTTCATGTGAAGGTCATCCAACATGTACACTGTCAGTTCATAATTTCTTGTTCTTATTTTCAATCAGATGCCACAATTATAATGCAAAATCTGTAGTAACTAATTGCAAAACTTTATGAACTTAAGAAACTGACCTGAAACTCCAAGATCATACCCAAAAAGCGATCCTCCCATAGATCCAACAATACAAGAAAAGATGAAGTAAGCAGTAATGTTATACTCATAAAGATGAGCCCTTTTGGGGTCGGATGCATCTACGAAACCTCCACCTGCCATTGCTTCGAAATCTGTGTTATTCTCTTACCCCTCTCCAAGTTGAACCAAGCTTTGAGTCCCAAAAGTTAAAATCACCAGTAATGTGCTGGTAACAGAGGTCAGCCGCAGCAATCACCCACCCAAAATTGAAACAGAAATTAACAAACAATTCCCGATGAAAAGCAAAAGTGCATGAGACCTCTTATATCGATCAAATGCATGTCGTCACATTAAACATATATCCTGAGGTGTCACAAAACTACACGAAACAAACAGTTCTACAGTTGCAGCTATTTGTTCTCATCACATATATAAAGATCCAATGCATACAGCGAAAAACAGAAAATCTATCCGAGTTTTTCTCTCAAATATTAACAATAGGATAAGTTTGACAACTAATAATTTTATCTCTGCCATATCTTATTATAGATCAACGATTTGCATATCTATTTTTTTGGGTAAAAATCTATCTAGTTATCTTGAATGGAAACAAGTTTCCTATTGTATCGGTTTCCTGAATCCTGATCACATCGGAGTATAATCTCATCATTAAATGTATATAGATGACTGCTTTTCTGCTCATAGCTACATATGTAGGTACCAAGCCACAATTGTTTCGAAGGTAGCTTACGTTGAATAAATGCTCGTCTTAGCATAGTTAATTTTTTTGGAGCCCTGTTTTCGGATAACAGGTAGCCTTAATGAACTTGAAAAGAAGGCTCCGATGAATAAAGTGCATAATTAGTTATAAAAGAGAGTTGCATTTAACATGTGTTAAAACCTAGTGAAAGGTAGTTCCATTATATATAACTTTTTAAAGACTATAAAGTCCATTTATCAAATTTAGATTAATTCATAAATAAAATTAATTATTTAACAATCATCTACCTAATTTCTTAATAAATAAATTTTAAAAAATAAAATAATTTATTTGATTTTAATGATAATTTATAACTAATAAATGCATTACATTTTTAATATTATATTTAATCAAAGAGGTGTAGTTCTTTATTGAATTATTTATCAATCATTAATTGTCTGTATTTATGGATAAATTCAAAATTTAATAATCAAAATCCCTTGAATTAATTTTCTTTGTATTTATTTCTTTATATTTTTAATACATTTGCATATAAATGTATACATATTTAATAAAAAAGTAAATGTACTTATAAAAATGTTACTAAAACTATTTCACGTGTTAAAGTGAGTCAAAATTCAAAAATTTAAAATATTAAACCTTTACTATAACAATTAACACATAATATAAATAAAAGAATTTAATATATATTTTAAGAAGTAAATTTGACTTCAAACATTCTTTAGATATTACATATACATTTATTTTAGAATTATATAAAACCACCTTTACAATTTTCAACTAGTAAATAATCAAACAAATGTACTTGATTTGTTATATATATATATGAAAAATTCTTACAAAAACAACCTAGTAGGAATCCCGTTAAGATGCGAGGTTTAGGGAGGAGTAGGCAACCTTATCCTTATATAGTAGAGAAGCTGTTTCTAATAGAACCGCACCAAAAAAAGATTTTAAAAACAATTATGCAAAAAAAATAAAAATTAGGTTATATAGGAAGGATATATCAAGTGTACCTAACATACCAAAGAAAAGTGAGAGAGACAATAATGCATAACACAAAATCACTGTTTAACAAACAAAATTTGCATTGAAAATAATAGGCTATATGATCAGAAAAAGCTTATCTAAATAAGAAATCTGGTAGAAAATTGACGTTGAAGAACACTTTTATTCAAGATGGAATAACATCAAAACAAAGGACTTAAAACAAATACTTGATATGCACTTTGTAAATGTGCTTGTACCATATACACATCCAACCACTACCAACACTTTCTAACATATAAAAACCTCAAAACATTGACACCTTATCTTCAATTCCTAAAGACTTTCAACTACTATGATAAATGACTGTAAAAATAGAGATATCCTAAGGTCAAGCTAAATGACCTTGAAGTTATTTCTAACATTTTTCCCTCCCTTTAATTTAAATATAGGATTTAACTCTAATCTTCAATTTGTAAATTTGAATTTATTTTCTAGCAAGGCTTTTGTGAAGATTTTAGTTGGATGTGCATCAATGTTACAATATTGCAACTTTATTTCTCGTTTAGAAATAACTTCTCATATGAAATAGTATTTTTGTTGGGGTTATGTAAATATAGTACTCTGGAAAGCAAGTATATTTACATATAACTTAATTTTCTTCTAGTTGCTTTTGTAATGTAAATATTTATTATTAATAAAAAAAGAGTTTGATTTTATTTGTATGAGTATCATATATCTAGTCATAAGGTACCACGATTCTTTTGTAAGTAATATACATACATACATATATACAT
>JAOSBK010000205.1:10549316-10562404 GCA_027568895.1 Erythroxylum shatona | reverse complement strand
GTACTTTAATTCCATTAACCCATGTCATATAATCTTACTAACATTAATATAATAATAACTCCAAAAAAAATTAAATCTATCAAAACCTCAAAATTCATTTAAATCATGCTTAACTAGAAAAAATATAGGGGCCAACATTAGCAGCCATCCACTCAATTAAGATCTTGGCTTCAATGGGAGTCTTCTCACAAAGTGCCCAACCACTCACTACATCAACCAAACTCCTCTCCATTGGTAGCAATCCTTTGTAAAAATATTAAATAAAAAGTTGTTCCGGTATGTTGTGATATGGACAAATGGCATATAACTTCTTGAACCACTCACAGTACTGGTAAAGGGATTCTCTATTATGCTACTTGATAACACATATCTCCTTCTGAATACTTGTCATCTTTGAGGCTGAAAATATTTATCCAAAAGTAGCCTCTTAATCTCTAGCCATGTGTTTACACTTCTAGCCAGTAAATCAAATAGCCAATCCTTCGCTGCATCTTTGAGTGAGAGTAGGAAGGCTCTCAATATGACATGCTTATCGGTCACCTTAAAAGGCTTCATACTTACATAAACTACATTGAGCCCTTTAAGATACTTATGTGTATCCCCACCTGTAAGACCATAAAAGTTAGGCAATAAATGAATTAATCCAGATTTTAACTTAAAGGTAACTTATTCAAAAAAAATTGAAAATTTTATGGATAATGGTCTTTAAATTAAATCAAGTGTAAGCAACTCCCTTAATGTCCTCAAATTTGTCATTGGCATTTTGGATTTTGCGTCTAATTCTTCCACCAAAGTTGGCTTGCTTCCTTACGTAATGTTCTCTCGATCTTTGGATCAAGTAGGTAATTCCTTTACAAGGAGATCTTGTTACTATCTTACACCAAATCTCACAAACTTTTAAAATTAGCAAATAACAAAGAGAAACAAATATAAACAAATATATTCACAAGATACCAACTAAAATCAAATATGAAAATTAAACTATCACACTCCCAAATAATGGCATCAAAATTTGACAAAGTTTGTTGAGTACATTGCCAAATTCACCTAACTCTGTACACCAAATTTTATAGTGAGGGTGAATTGGGGTTGAATCCATAGGGAATGTTTGGTTAATTCCTATAAAAAATTAATTGATACTAAGAAAATATAATAAAAAGTGACTTTGGATTTTAATCAATTTAGAAAACAAAATCAAATTAAACTATAGAAAACAAATTAAAGAAAGTAGACATAAAGGATTAAATTGCCGAATATGGTTAAGGTCCGATTCTAAGTTCAATTTCTTCTTAAACACAATCAAGCATATTTCATTATCCTAACCTTTTTACAATTCTCTTTAGACCATTGATCTGAGACTAATAGAACACTATACTAATCTTAATTTTCCTTTAGGTTATGTTTAATCAAGACATTATCATTAATTAAACTTAATTATCGAATAACCTATGATATAATCTCTATATTTAATTTGACAATCGCATCACGAAGTGAAAAATTATCAATATAGGAAGTAACCTCATACGTTCGGGTTATCTAACCTAAGTTCTGTTGTTCCTAACGCTATGGGGTCATTAGATGCTACTAATAAACATTAAAAGCAATGATTACAGATTACAATCAATGTTATAACAATAGGTTCAAAATAGAATACCCAAAATAATGTATTAAGAGCATCCATCATAAAACCCAATCAAATCAATATAAACAACATAAAAATCTGAATAGAAATTGCATTTTAATATGACAAAATGGCTTCACTGTGACTCGACATTAACATCCCCATAGAAGCAACTTAAAAGCTTGCCCTCCATCTCCATCCTCAAGCTCTCACCATCAACTTTAACCTCGATTGCCACTGTTGGAGCTAAAAAATAATGAAAGAATGAAAAACAAAGAGAAACAATGCTTGCAGCTCTCTCTTCTCCCAAATTACCTCCCTTTTTGGTGTTGTCACACTCTCTCCTTATGTAGTAGAAAACTACATTTAAAAATTAGGGCATTTGGCCATAGAAAGGGACAATTGGCCTTCTTACACCTATGAGTGGCCTCTCACAAGCATAAGAAGGCCTCACAAGTGTGACTTAACAAGTCACACCCGTGACTTGTTTCTCATAGCTGTGAGAAGCATTCCACCGTTTTAAATCGACTTTCATTTCTTTATTCCAAATATAACCATCCACCTTTGTCTTCTTATACATTAAATGTTGGTGGATTAAAAGGAAAGATGGCTGAAAGCATGAGAAACTATGAAAATCAGCTAGAAGATGACTTCGTCCTGAGAAGCATTTGGTCACCTTATATAGGAGCTATTCAGTCCAATCCTGGAATGGAACATTGGACGACAGTTAAGCGTATACTTAAGTATCTTCGTGGGACAAAAAAATTAATGCTTGTTTACTCTAGAAGTAATCTTATTCTGACAAGATATACAGATTCTGATTTCCAATCAGATGTTGATTCAAGGAAATCAACTTCTGGTTCTATATTTACTTTAAGAGGTGGAGCCATAGTCTGGAGGAGTGTCAAGCAATCTTGTATTACTGATTCGACTATGGAGGATGAGTATGTTGCTGCTTATGAAGCAGTAAAGGAAGCAATCTAGCTTCAGAAGTTCTTAAATGATTTAGAGGCAGTTCCAGAGGCAGAAAAAGCCATTACACTTTATTATGATAATAGTGGGGCAATGGCTAATTCTAAAGAACCTTGGAACCACAAAGCTGCCAAACATATTAAGCGAAAGTGTCATCTCATAAGGGAGATAATACAAGGTGGAGAGGTGGATGTGGTAAAGATTCCCACAGAGCAAAACGTTGTTGATCCGTTCATAAAGACATTGACTCAAAAGAGCTTTGAGGATCACCTAGAAGGGATGGGAATGAGGGATACATCAAACTTGCTTTAGGGCAAGTTGGAGATTGTTGGAGTTATGTAAATATAGTGCCCTGGAAAATAAGTGTATTTACATGTAACTTTATCTTCTTCAGTTACAGTTTTGTAATGAAAATAATTGTTATTAATAAAACAAAAGAGTTTGGTTTTATTTGTGTGAGCATTATATATCTAGTCAAAAGGTACCATGATTCATTTGTAAGTAATATACATATATATAGAGATATATGGAAAACATGTATATTATAAGAATCTAAATTAATGGATTTACATTTGAATAATCAAGTTGATCGCTTGATTATGGTTTAGACTGTAGTGTTGCCATTTATCTCCATATAAGTAAAGGAGTTTACTTAAAGGAAATGATGAGTTTCATATTATGATAGTAGTTGACTATCAGTAATAGCACTATTAAATGAATTTAGAATCAAGTATGTTTTCAAGAATAAAGTGGGTCGTTACTTTAATCTTAAAACATACAACTTAAGCATTCGCTTATTATGAACCATAATCTTGATGAGCGGTGAACTCATATATGTTTCATTATAATTCTTGATATGATCGGAATGGATTTTTATAAAGTATCAATCCAGTGTCTGCATGTTGGAATTATTAACTGAGATATATATCAGGGAATATTCACTCAAATGAAGAGTTATAATGATATCATCACTTCTAGATGTTTTATGGAGTTCGGTGATTAAATTGACGCCAATAGTTTAATTGATTAGCTACCCATCAAGTCTTAACACCAAGATGAGATATTGTGTGTTAATCAACATATAGAGTAAAATGGGGGATCTAGAATGAAAAACTAACATAAGGACAAAACGGTAATTTTACCCTTTATTGTGTGGATGACTATAATATGGTTCATAATAAGTTTGCAATTGGACATCTTATTTGAAACATGTATTCTTATAATATTTAGTAATTCAAGAGTTCAACCAATTGTGTTTAGTGGAATGACATTTGGTTAATAAGCTGAAATTAACTCTAATGAGATTAAATTAATTTGGGGCTTATTGGAGCTTCAATTATATAAGTCCAATTAGATTCCCCATTTAGATTCTAGGAAGGTTATTAAGCAAAGTAAGAAATATAAATAGAAGTTTTAAAGCCCATGATTGAATGATGGGCTTGCTTTAATTAAAAGCCTAAATGAACATTTAATATTGGGCTTGATTTTGGTTTGGTTTGATTAATTAGATTAATTAAATTGAAACAAAGTTATAAAGAAAGAAGGAGGGCATATTTCGATTTTTATAGCTAAATGTGCAGCTTTACATTTAGCATTGAATTGCAAAATTAAAGATGGTTTTTACCATGCTTTTATAATTATTAAATGGAGTAATGAACTTATCATTAAATGGTTTAATAATTGTTTTTTAATGATGACATGTAATGTAACCTTTTAGCATTCATTTGATTAAAGAAAGGAAGATGTGCATTTGATGTACTATCTTTACCTTTTTTTATCCATAACTGAAAATGAGAAGGTCTCATTTAGGTTATTGGTCTTTTCATATATCCATCTTAAACAAATGAGAAGAGTCTCATTTATTGGCTTCTTTATGATCGATTAAATAATGAAGTGATGTATTGGATGCACACCACTTCTTTCTTTCATGATAATCGAAATTGACAAGGAGAGTAAGAAGTGTTTTGCATTTTGACTAACTCTTTCCTTTCATGCATGCATAGCTGAAAATTGAATGAGAAGAGTCTCATTTTTGACTTTTTTCTTCTAAGAAAAATCTCCTTAAAATATTTCTTCTCCTTTCCTACTAAAGGATCTTGTTAACCAAGTTGTCCAAGAAGACCAAGTAGTAAATCGGATTGGTCGGGATACAACAACAAGGAGAGGATACATTGATAAAGGAAAGGATGCAAAAGATTCAAAGCTATAGCAAGGATTCAGAGAGGATACAAAAGCAAGGAGTTAAAGCTATAGCAAGGGGGTTGATATGTTTTTACCACCTTGTTCTTATATAAATTATTTTCCTTATACCATATCATGTATGACTGAAACATGTTGATTTGGTTATGTTATTTAACAGTCCAATTTTTCCTCCACGACGGTAAGGGGGCTAAAAGATCGATTACTTTAATTCCTGTTTCAAAAATAGATATCTTTCTTCTTAGATTTCTAGATTTATCATTTGTTAATTTCCTAGTTTAGTGTCAGATAGAGATATGTCTATCTATCTTAATAATGGGTGAATCTACATTTTAGTTTTGAAAATGTTTTGAAATCTACCATTTTAGTCAAATCTTACATGCTTTTGTTTTCGATCCAAAATTTTTATCTAAATATATTTTGTTCTTCCTTATTGAAGTAGATTTTGGATATTCCAAAAGTTGACTTGTTTTCACAAAAGATCATGTAAGTTCCTCTTACTTATACTTTAGATCTTTTAAGATCTTCAACAAAGAAATCGCTTGATACGTTGATGTTGAGGCAATTATATACTCTACTTTAGTGCTTGACAAGATAATAAACTCTTTTTTTATGTTTAAGAAATTGCTCTTGAACTAAGATTAAAAATGTAACCAATTGTACTTTTATCATCAACACACCTTGTCTAATCTCTATAAGTAAAACCAATAAGATTATAGTATTTTTCTTATTATACCTTATACCTAATGTTATTGTGCTTTAGATGTCTATTAGAATTATCTTAGCTACTCCAAAGTGAAGTTTGCTAGGATAGTTACATAAATTGAGAAATAAGACTAACTGCAAACATAATGTTTGGTCTTGTGTATGCCCCTTTTCACCTTAAAGCCTCGTGGTTGTTCAAAAAACACAATTTTCAATAAGGTCATTATTAAGAAGTGGAGACTTCACATATAATTGATAGAGTACCCAACTATTTTGTGAAGAAAAGTCTAAGAAGTTTCTCATTATATCAAAACAAGCAACAAAAGCATAGGTTTCTGTGAAGTCAATAGTTGAGATTTATGAATATCCCTTTGCTATAAGTTTAGCTTTGTGTTTTTCTAATGATCCATTAACATTGTATTTTAATTTGAAGATTTATTTCAAACCAATAACATCTTTTCCTTTTGGTAAATGCACCAATGACTATGTCATGTTCTTCTCAATGGTTGCAATTTCTTTTTTCATTAGTTCACACCATTTCTTTTTTCCAAATGCTTGTTCAAAGATGATTCCAAGGTAAAGCAAGCATGTTTATAAGAAGCATAAATTTCATTAAGGCTCCTCACCCTTCTTGGTGTAGAACTTGGAGACAATAAAGAAGTATTATTTGGATTCTCAAGTCTAAATGGCTCAAAAGTTATTCTATTTTATATAATTTATATAAGCAATATTTCCTAATTCTAGGCTTCATTTTTATTAAAACAATATCATGACTAATATATAACTTATTAGTGTTTAGATTATAGAGCTAATAAACGTTATTTTCTTTACTATAACCAACAAAAATACATTTTATGCTCTTATAATCCAATTTACTTCTTAATTTGGAAGTCATGAAACATACTTCTATGAAACTAAGTGTTCTTAAATGAATGACAACATGTCTCCTGCCATTCCAAGCTTCTTAAGGTGTCATTTATTGGACAAGTTGAGTTTGAAATCTATCCAGTAAATAAACTACAACATTTACAACTTTTGCATAGCACTTCTTTGAATGCCCTTTCTCCTTTAACATGCTTCTTATAGCTTCTATAATTATTCTATTATTACACTTTACTATTCCATTCTATTGAGTTTTATAACTAATAGTAAGTTGCCCTTGGATTTTATGGACATTGTAGAACATTTTAAATTATATAAATTTGGACTCATAATATAACCAACAATTTCTTAAAATTGCTTTAACCAATCAAAAGCTCGAAACTTTTCTTTTGAAAAATAAACCTAGGTCATTCTTGAAAAATCATCCATAAAAAGTAAAAAATAATTACTACCAAAGGAGAATGCATTCATTTGCCCCATATATATTTGCATATACCAATTTTAACCTTCTAGTGACATTTTAGGCTTTGTCATGTATTCATTGGCCCCATGCATATCTGCATATAAAAATATTAACCTTTTAGTGGCCTTTTAGGCTTTTCATATTGGAAAATTTTCTTCATATTGCTTTGCAAAGGTATGAGCTTCATACGATTATTTTTACCCTCTAATCATTAGAAGACCAACCATTATATTGTTTTTACACAATATTGTTAGTCTATCAATATTCAAATGACCAAACCATTGATGAAATAATATGATATCATTACCAAATGCACTAAACCCATTGATATTTACTTTATGAACAAAACAATAAAACATTTTGTTTTCTATATTAACTATCCTAAACTTAAAAAATTTTGAGTTGGAGCGAAAATGAACATAACATCACGTATAATTTTATGACTTGATTGAGAAAGTATAACAATTGTACTTAAACCATATATTTAAACTTAATAATTATTACCCATATTTACTTCTGTCTAAACAAAGTCATCAATCTCTAAAAATAATTTTTAATGTCTTATTATATGATTGCTATACCCACTATCTAGTTACTAAATCACCTCAAACATATAAACTTTGTTAGCTAAATAAGAGAGAAATAAATTATCTTCTATTCTATCTTCCTTTTCTCAATAAAATTAGCTTGATTTTTAATATTTTTCCAATAATACACAGTTGTATTCATTGCTTTTATAACATTAAATTTCGCTTCTATTTTGAGCATTATTTTTGTTATACCATCAATCTTTTTTCTTGTGATTTGTTCTTTAATAATAAGAACATGGATTTAAGTTAAATTGTCACTTTGAGGATTTTTCTTTGCTAATTGTTTCTACCTTTTCCTCAAACTCTACCTTTAGAAGTGTCATCTCGACCTTTTATTTTCTTTACTCTTGACGTTAAAGATAAATTTTTCATTGATCTTTAACTAAAAAGATTGTTGTGGAGAAGCTTCTACACTCCTGCTCAATCATTTCTCATAAGCTAAGAGTGATCCCATCAATTGATGATGGGACATGTTTAACAATTCCTTTCATTCTTCAATAATAGCAATAATATGATCAAAATTAAAGGGGAGGCTTCACAAAACCTTCTCAAATATTTTTTAGTTAGGCATCTCTTTTGCTAGTGATCTATTTTGATTCCCTAAAAAGGAAACTTAAGTAAAAAATTCTTAAACATGCTCTGAGTGTTTCATTAGACGATTCTCAAAATCTCTACAAAACATTTGCAACTTTATGTAATCACCTTAATCAACCTTTGATACTCTTCTTCTAGTAGCTTCCAAGCTTCTTAATGAAGTTGCTCTTGGAAAAAATTGCCTCATCTAATGATTTAAAGGATTGGAAGTAAAGCCTTTACATCATTCTTTTAATTTTCTTTTAACTTATTGCATTGTCTTGCAGTTAGTCCTTTTACAATTATAAGATCACAAAGATTGTTCTCAACTAGTTCCTCCAAATCATAGAAAAAAATAGAGTCCCTATTTTGATATGCCAAAACTAATAATTAAGACCAGTGAAGATATGAATATTTTGAGTTAAATTTTCGACAACACTACTAGATTTCACATCAAAAGTGATGGTCCTAAACACCCACGACTCTTTATATGTTTTGCTTTTAAATCTTTTCTCTTCGTATGTTTCTTCTATACTCATGTATTTCACTCACTTTCACATTCTCTGATACTAGATTATAGAAAACAAACCTTGAAGAACACTTTTATTAAGATGGAATAACATTAAAATAGAGGAGTTAAACTAAACACTTGGCATGCAATCCTTAAATAGATTTTTACTAGACACATACATAGCCACTACCAACACTAAACTTTATAACATTGAAAGCTTATCTTCTACTCCTATAGACTCTTAACTATTAAGATAACACGGATCAAATTGTTGACAACAATAATAAAGATATCTCAGGATCAAGTCATTCCATGTTGAAATTATTTCTAACATAATCATTATTAACTGAAGAGAATAAATTGTACAAACCATCTTTTAGCTTGGTTGATTGGGTGTTTTAGTTACCTAATTTCTAGGTTTTAAATAATTACTTATTGATTATTTTTTCTTTTAGTGGCTTTTCATATAAAAATTTTGTGGTTCTATCCATGATAAACTATATATATTGGCTTAACTTATGCAATTGGACAAATTATATGTGTTCTATAGTTGCTATCATAATTTTTATAAATATAATAATAAAGTATGTTTCAATTTGAGTTTATATATATATATATATATATTTGTGTGTGTGTTTGTGTGTGAAAATCTTTTATAATTGAAAAGTAGAGATCATCTCTTGCCATGTAAGGCTAAATAATATTAAAATATTTTGTTACTAATTCTATTATTTTATGAATAGTCTATGGTAAATATTGTAACTTACATGATTAAGGACAAATATTTTAAAGAATATAAAAGATATGTCAATCGATTATAGGGGAAGCTTGTTTATTCATATCACTTACAACATTATGTTAGTTTGTTCTTCATTTTCTTAAAGCGTGCCATTACGAATCCCCAAAATCGATCTACAATATAACTTTACAAGCATTTTTATGTCACTTTACATTTTCATAATTGATATGTTATTGTATTAATAATATTAACCAAGAAAGTACACAAGTACTATAGCAAGAAACCATTTATATTTACCATTGGTATTTTTGTTTTCTTGCTTAAAGCATTTTGCTTAGAATAAAGTGAGGTTTGAAGTTTTAATACATAATCAAATATTATAACTATTAGTCCCATATCTAGTTGTGTTCACAAGTTGAAATTATTTTAGTATTTAAATGTCTAAGAGTTGACACACACACACACACACACATACACACACATACATACATACTTGTTTTCTTGCTTAAAGCATTTTGCTTAGAATAAAGTGAGGTTTGAAGTTTTAATATCATAATCAAATATTATAATTATTAGTCCTATATCTAGTTATCTTCACAAGTTGAAATTATTTTGGTATTTAAATGTCTAAGAGTTGCATATATATACACATATGAAAGTTAAGTCATAGTATTGTTGTGAAATATGTGACATAGACTTTTAGAGGATTTTGTCATAATTTATTAGTAATTAATGTGATTTTGACTACTATTTGTTTAGTGTGAAAGTTACCTTAATGAAGCGGGAGAATATTTTGAAAAGGAGAACAATAATAGATGTGTTTAGAAGAACTAATATCCCAATATAAGACCTATTCAATTGGTGTGAAGTACTTTTTAATATATGTAGTGGTTTTTATTTATAATATGGTGGTATGTGTTGTATAATCTAGTGATATGCTTTATGCAATGCTACAGTAAGTAATGAGATAGAGGATAAGAATAGTTCTTTGGAAGTAACAACATCCAATAGTGGGGAAAAATATTGAGATAGAGGTGGTACTTAAAATAGGAGTGAAGTTTAAAAGTTTCTAATTGATATTTGATTTGTACCAAGAGTATACAAGGTGTCACATGTTTGCAGTTGTTATAAGTGGAGGAAGGAAAGATGAGAATGGAGTGTTTAAAAGCAAAACTTTTATTTGTTATTAAGGTCAATTATATAAATCACAAGATTTGAATAAAATAAAAGGAAGATCAAGTTAAAGAATTGAGTGTAATATTTGAGTATATTATCAATTGGATGAAGGTACTTGGACTATGCTAAAGTTTCAAGATGTGCACAACCATGATTTAATTCCAAATATATGAGATTTTTAAGGTAATATCAAAATGTAGATAGCCAAGAAAGATTTAAATTAAAAATGAACAATCGTTACAAAATTAGGTTGTGCATAAATATATAGGCTGCTATTATAGTTGCAAGTGGGGGTGAAAATTTGACATGTTTATGAAAGTATTTTCTTAATCATATAACATGTTGAGACAAGTGAAGTTGGAAGGAGACATAAAAAAGTGAATAAGATTTTCATTAGAATGAAAGGAAAAGATGATAAATTTCTCCATGAAATTGATTTTATAAAGAAGGAACTTCAACAATTTGTATTGAATTTATTGAGATTCTCATATTCAATACTACTTGACTTGTGAATAAATACTAAATACCGTTTGTTCCATTAGTTAGAGGAAACCATAATAGGTTGTTTATATTGCTTAGTTGTGCACTACTAGGCAATAAGACAATCAATAATTTTTATTAGTTTTTCTATACATGGTTGGGGTTTAAGAATGAAAAATCACTTGATGCAATAATTATATATATATATATATATATGTAATAGTATAGGCAACACTATTGAGTTGGCATTTCGAATTACAAGGCATTTTTTAGCATATACTTAAGAAAATACATGAAAAATTTGGCATAAAAAGTTGAAAGATACATTAATGGATGTTGTTATGATGCCACCAACATCGAAGAATTCATAATAAAATGGAATAAAATGATTGTGGAGTTTTAGTTAAGAAATAGATCATCGGTTAAGTCTTTATTTAATGACCACATAAGGTAGGCTCCATTGTATGATGGGAAATCTGTTTTGAATGAGAATGTCAATGACATAAGGGAGGAGCTGAACCCTTATTTTGATGGATATGTGTATTTCCATAACACATTGAGATAATTTGTTGAGTAATATAAGGAAGTAATCAGGGAGAAGATTAAGAATAAGATGGAGTTTGATTACTTGGATTTATAAAATAATGCATTTTGGTTGCACAATTTGATATTTAAGAAGGAATTTCAAAATATGTATTATAATACCTTGTTTTGTATTATATAAGATGAACTAATAAGTGTGATGCATTGTAAGGTGACCAAATTTATATTGAAGTGAATAGCAAATTATACAAGGTAGAGGTGATGGGTTAAGGGTGCTTAGTTGTTGACCTATAAATAGTTGCATTATATGGCTCACCCCATTAGCAAATTACAACTGTATGTATTTGAATTTACACAGATTATCTAATACCACATATCTAAACTCCTTCAGCAAAACATTCATGAGGAAGATGATGTTAGTGTTAGTAGGATAAATAGATTGGAATTGATTTTCTTTAAGGCCCTTGATTATATGGTAGATAGAAAATCAAAATTTGATTACTTGTATAATATAGTAGAAGAAGCAAATAAAAAATTAACAAGTGTCAATATAACTGATTCAAATGATGTTGATCATCGTTGTGTATATGTTGGGCACCGTTTTCGGAACTCAACTCTTGCTCTGATACCACAAATGTTGGGCCCCATTTTTGGAACCCAACTCTTGCACAATCATGAAATGTGAGCGTATTCCCATGAAATATATTTAATCATCATTGATTAATCTTCATTCTTATAACATCCCAATAATTTTCCTCACAATTTGTTCAATGGCGTGCCCACGTAAATTAGTCACCATACTCGAACTCATTTCTCCTATTTGTGAACAAAATTTAGACCCAACAATCCAGGATTTCAATTTGAATTACTCAAAGAAATTGTAGCTTTATGCCTCTAGTTTGCTTCAAAGAAATAATAATCTCAATCGGAGCTTCACAGCTCAAGATATGCTTAAAACTCCAAAGTGTGTTCATACCCTAATCATGCTCTCCCAATCGATCTATCACTTTCGTTCAATCAAACATTTTCATACCAGACCCAAAATCCTCCCATTTTCATGGAAAGATAGCTAAATGTCTTAGGAATCTATTGCTTTAAGAATCACTCCATTTAGAGGTCGGATGAAGAAGTTATGACCAGAAGAATCCAACATGTTTAAGTCCTTAATCATTTTGTACCTCTCTTGGCGCAATTGTCATAAATTTTTCTATAAATGTCTGATTGAGTTCGTTCTTGGACCTTTTGAAAGTAGACTTCCATATATAAAAATTTCATGAGACCATAAAGTGAGATTATGCCTCTACAAGGGTCAAAAATTGCAATTTACTGTAACTGTCCCGTGAATGTCTGTTTAACGGACATCCATGTCCGTTTAACGGACATTGTCGGGTTTGGGAGGCCTTTTTGGCCACGAAGGTCCGTTTAACGGACATCCATGTCCATTTAATAGACATAGACTGGCTTAGGAGTCCTTTATCACTTGAGAAGGTCCGTTTAACGGACCTAAAGTCCGTCTAACGGACATAGGGGTTCTCAAAACCCCTCCAAAGCCTCTCTAATGCTTCCTACATCCAATATAATCCTCATAGTCACTCTTAATCTTCCCAATTTCACTTCTTCTAATGTAATATCAC
>JAOSBK010000205.1:10534533-10549216 GCA_027568895.1 Erythroxylum shatona | reverse complement strand
AATGAAATAGAGAAGTGGTCGGGATCAGTTCGCGTCTGCATTAGTGTATTTTTATTTTCTGAATTTTTGTATTAATGCTTAGGTCAATTTGTAAAGTTAACGGACTGAAATAAATTGTATTTAAAAAGGGCCCCCGTGGCTAATGTAATTACTACTGATTATGTATGTACATTGTTTTCCGCATAATATAAAATGTATGTGTATGTTTTCAAAAAAAAATTTATACTGAGTTTTGACTGAGTGATGTAGCACGCCACCCTCTCAGGGCACGAACTCAGATATCACCGTCGATGTCGGGTTGGGGTCATGCGGGAGTGGGGTGCTACATATTTAATCACGCATTTTCAACATTTACAAACAAGTCAATTTCAATATACACACATAGGAAAGAATTTTTCCAATTACACTACAACCATAAATATGTTACCCATCTAATTAGCTTGCGAAAATCTAAGTTAAACTTACCTTTCCCCTTGCTCTTGGGTAAGATTCCCTTGGTTTCCTAAAACAACCAAGGTTCAATTGAAAACAACATTTTAATAAAATTTATAAACTTCAAAAAAATCACAAAATTGCAATAAACACAAATTAAACTCAAGTCTAACCTACCTATAGTCCATCTAGGTTAAAAAAACTAAGACCTAGTTTAGAAATCCTAAAATCAATTGGGTTCTCCTCATCTATCTTCTTCCAACATAAACTTTTCATTCTCTACACAAACCCCTTTTCTTTTTCTCTAACTCCTTCATCCTCAACACAACCCATTCCTTTAATAAAGTAAGAAGAAAAGATGGTTAACCTACCTTAACAAACTTGATTTCTCTTCTTTTCTTCTTTCACCGAAACCTATCTTCTTCGCTCTTAATTTCGTTTCTCACTCTTTCCTCCCCTTAATTCACATTTTTCTCCTTTTAACAAACAAGACAACATATTCTTTTTCCATTTCTACCCTTAATGAGCCCAAAAAATCCATCTTACCATTCCTTGTACGCTTATGTTCTTTTATGCTTAAGTGATCTCCCAAAAATGTACTTGAATATCCTTATTATATTAGCACTTTAACTCCACTTACCCATTCAACAAATCCTACTAACCTTGAGACAATTATAACTCCAAAAATTTAATCTATCTAAACCTTAAAACTATTTTAAATCATGCTTACTTAAAGAAAAAAAATTCCAGGGTCCAACACTAATATGGATTATTGATGATTAAGTTATGTTAATACGTATTTTTTATGATTAATTTATGTTAATGAGGATTGTTAATGATTGAATTATGTTAATACGTATTGTTGATATTTGAGTTATGTTAATGTGGATTGTAGATGATAAAATGTATGTTTGTAACGATGATTGGATGTATTGTAATGTTAATAAAATTTAGGCTTGTTTTTATAGATATCTAATATAATAGTACCTACAAGAAACAAAAGGAAAGAGGTGGTAGGTATCGAAATTATTAAACAGAGAGATTTGAAACTTCAATTAGATCAATCAGTTCCTAGCCAATAACAACATTCGACCTCAGCCACCAATGAAGCAAATAAGCAACAACCTCATTCTTCCTCAACCAACAATGAATCAACTAGTACAAAGGGATCTGTAAGTTTGTTAATCTTTAACACCTACAAATAGACTTATGCTTAAATATATATTTACATGTTTAATGTGTATTTTCTTATCGTTATTCAATTGTTTTAAGGTTTGGTCAACATCAGAAAAAGATGTAGAGGTATAACTAGAGCTTATAAGTTGTAACGAATGAATGCTATAATGAATAGCAAGATGTAAGTATATATTGAAAATTCATAAGATCATCCTCTAAACAAGATCCAATCAACTAAATTGTCAAGTAAGGTGGGGATTATTGCAAGAACAAAATTACCTTGCCTGAAGGAAGACAACTTACTTGAAAATGCTTTGGATAAAGTTTAGGTAAACTATCAATTTATTTAACTATATGCAATATTGTTTCACTTATTTTAAGATTAATTACACTTTTACTTATTGTTCAAAGATGAAATTGAATATTATTGATATCAACAACCCTGATGTCTCAAACTGTATGACTTTATTATTGAAACAAAGGACTAGGGATAATTGTTATAGGTTGCGATTAGTGTTACAAATCTTTTCCCTTCTGATGTGGAGGCAAAGAGGCATGTTCCCGAATAGATGTCTCCAAAAATTTGAATAATTTATCTGATTATTGGGCCTCTCCCAAAGTTCAGGTTTGTTTATTTTCGTTTATATTTGCTTCCATTAATTTTGTTAGATGATTTAATGACTATCATTTTTCTTTGTTTAGGAAAATTGTGAGAAGACAAAGGTCAATAGAGAAAAAATGAAAAATTCTCATAATCAAGGCTCTAAATCATTTGTTATCATAATGAATATGTAAGATCTTTATTTACAAGTTATAATTGTATCAATAAATTATAATTGTATCAATAAACATTATCTTATTTATTATGCATTTTTTCATAAAACAGAGTGAGAAGGAAATACATGGACAAGAATGTGATAAGATCATATTATACAAACTCACTCATTATAAGGAAGGTCAAGGGTGGATGTTAGAAGAAGCAGAAAATAATCATGTAAGTATAATTTTTTTAAATTTTAAGTTTATTTATTTATATAGTACTAACTAATAATATCTGCATCGAATATTAGTTTTATTTTTTAATTTTAGAATAAGATGCAAGATTTGTTAAAAATCAATGTCTGAGGGAAATATAGAAGACATTTGCTATACCATGCTTGATACATAATCCGGTTATGTCACAGGTCTTGAGTTTGACCCTAATTCATGTGTTTCAACCTCTTCGACATCAATATGCATTCAAGGTCTTGAAGAAGAAAACAAGTCATTTAAGGTTATATTACAACATACTGAAAATAAAAAGTTGGCTAAGCATGAAAAGTACCTTTAAAAATTACTTGGCTTGGACTATAAAAGCAGTGAAGATGAAAATGAATAATATTAATTACATCTCTTATAATTTTTTCTTTTAATCTATGTTTTTATTATTATTTAAATTTAATACTTTTTTCACATACTACAAATTAGAAGATGCAACAGGGCTGAGTTATTTGTATTATACCGTTTAAATTAATCCCTATATTTATTATTTTGTATATAAGTATTGTAAAAGTTGTAATTAAAATATTGAACACGAAGAAACTTAATGATATTTTATTTTTATATGTAATGATTCAAATTATTAATTATTTTTGTATAATAAATTAACAAAAAATATAAATATTATATATAATAATATGGATTTAAAATGTAACAAATAATTATAATTCAATATGATATAACAATTAAAATGTAGATTAAAATTTGATTATATTTTACAAAACGTAGCTAAAACCAATTGAAAACGTAACCAAAAAACATTTTAATAAACTAAAAATATTTAGCTACCTTTCTAGAAACTTAGCTAATATTTTTTACATACGAAAACTAAGCATAACAAAAAGGTATTGGTGACGATTTCTAAAACATTGCTAATAGTTTTTTGTTACGAAAATAAAATGTAGACAAAAACTATTAGCGACAATTAATAAAAAAATGTCGCCTATAATTTTCGTTTATGTAGATTTGGTGACTTTTTTGTGACGATTATAAATCAACAATAATGATTATTAGTGACGATTTTTGGACTTCTAGCTAAGATTTTTTTGTAGTCAAATGTCCGTTTTGTTGTAGTATAAGTCTAATGTTTTTACTAAACACAGTCTAAACACGGGCCGGATTTACGGAATATTATTAAAATTTTTCATTTTTTGCAAAAAAGTTCATAATTTTTTTTAAATTTATGATTTCAACTAGTATATGCCTTATGACTTTGGTGAGTCGATATCTTCAACCAGTGAGTGGTTTAGAAGGAAGCGTTAAGCTAGTGAGGCTTAACCAAGTCATAGTTTCCTGTAGTATTCCCTGTGTCACCCTATAACGGACCATAGGGCCTACGAGTGGTATCAGAGCCAGAACAAAACAAAGTCCGGAAACATTTCCCATACTGCGTATGTTTTTGGTCAGGTTAGCAGACCTGTGTACCCATGACATTCTATGTCATGTTTAAGTTTTCACTTTCTTGAGTGAATTCCTAAAGAAACATACCTTCGCACTAAGTTAAATAGGTCGGTATTTAAACTCCTGAAACATTCTATTTTGTAATTTTTTTGGCGATAAAAGAATGGCTAGATGACATCATTAATCATTTAGCTAAATGCCAACACGCTGTAGTTTAATTTTTAACGTCTTACCACATGGGATGTACGCATGGAATAAGGTCTTAAAAAAATAATGTCGTTTATATTTTTAACGAAAAAGTTTATTAATTTTAAATTTTTTTCAAAAATTGACTTCTGAAAATGCAAATGCGAGAAGTCCCATTTCCTAAAAACAGTCGTCAGCTAGGGGGGATATAATTTATATAGAATACAGAAGATGAGATGAGGAAAATATGCATGGAACGAAACATACTAATATTAAATCCACTTTGGAAAAAGAATTACAATGGCGAGCGCCCTATTTCCATAGGCCAGGCCAGTCAAATTACTTTTGCAAAAAAAAAAAAAAAAAATTGGCACCTCATACCAAGAACATCGTAGAAGTCTACAAAACACAATCAACAAGAAAATAGAACCTCACCCATTTACACATTTACCTATATACAAATGTATAAAAGTTAAAAATGGAACAAGATGTTGAATTTTAGACTTCTATTCTCTCCATTGAATTGGTTAGCCACTACCTGAAAACTTCACGTCCCGAGCAAATTCAGTATGCAAATCTGTTCAGAATTCGTATCTCTGGAGTTCACTCTCACTGATGAGAGAACAGTTCCACAAGGCAACAAGTTGGGACACACAAGACCGCCATCTTTGATTCATCTACCAATCTTCAAGCCATTCAGGAACGTTGAGATCAACATCCTGACAAGGGGAAGCTAAAGGAGCTCTGCAGTCCCCAGGATGAAATGTTGCCAAATGTTGGTTAACACGAGAGATTATTTCTTGAGGAACAGGAGAGCTTCTATCTCTAATTCCTTTCCAGTCAACACCACTAAACCAAGGGTGACATTTTACAGAATCAGGACCTAAGCATCCTAGCCTTTTCTGTTCATCAACTTCAAGTAACTGACCAGGTTATACACATGCAAAAGAATAAGGAATAACAAGTCAGCATATGCGGAAATTTTCTAAAGTAAAAGTTGACATACTAGTTACGAGACCTTGTTTATAAGATCTGCAGCTTCAGGACTGAAAGTAGAGGGAATAATCAAATGTCCTCCCGCGATCTTTGCATAAGTATCAAGCTCACTCTCTCTCCATGAACCAAATGGCATTTCACCTTCTAGCATAAAATAGATCAAGACACCCAATGCCCACCTACATATTTGTCAACATAATTAGACTCTTCAGACACCTAGGCCATACTTCTGATGAAGAAAATAAATAACTATAATTACCAAGGGAAGACAAAATTTGGATATTAGACAAAAGCAAACCACAATTTTAAGGCATACCAGATTGATTTGTTTACAGTGCCAGTGAAGTGACAATTACGTAATACTATAAGCCTGCTTACAGAGTGCAAAACTAAATTAATCCTTCCACAAAACATATCAGATAAATATATGTATGTATGTATCCATGATACGAATGAGTATTTCAACTCCATGCTCCCTTTTTTTTCTTTTTGCTAATTATTGCCACGAGATTCATAAACTGGGAATTGATTATTTCTCCCAATCCTTGACTAACTTATGATGATCAAATCAATGAACGTTAGTATCCACTTTGGAGCACTAACCAATAATATGAATATCATACAAAATTTAGTTCTAGTACCATACCGTATACCAGTACTACTAGTTCCTCTTTTGAACAATTTTTAAAATTACAAAATGACTTTTCAATATCTTGTACTGTATAATTTTTAATTCACTTCAATCTTCTCTAAAGAAATCATAATAATATACATTTGATATAATATCTGTCTGTTTATTCCTATTGATATATTTTCATATATTTCTAATATAAGCAATAACCACAATAATTAATATAAGAAGAAAGACGTAATTCTCATACATATACAAAACTAAGAATAATAAAAAGAAATATGCATCATAATAAGTGAATTTAATTTTAAAAATTAATATATTTAAGATAAACTAATATAAGTCTAAATCCAAAAAAAAATTATTTAATACATTCTTTCTTGTATCTTTATTATTTATAAAATAAATTGTAGATGATTTTAAAAAGTCATTCTTTTTAATGTATAGACAACCACACAAAAAAGCTTGTGAATTAAACAGAACACATAAAAGAGTCAAGCTTTGAGTTTACTGGCCGCAAGTGACTGCCATTTCTAAACTCAACCACGCGATACTGTTAGATGACACATAACAGATGGGGACTCAACTCCATCCCATTTTTTGTCTACTCAAGGTCCAATTTAAACATTTTGTAAACATTAAGGTTTATTTTGAACACTCCAAAACATTAGGGTCTCACTTGTATTTTGATAAAAACCGTAGGGTTAAAAATACACTTTTTGCTCATACTATAAGTGATAGCACATAACCAACTACCTTCAACAATAATACTAGTGGAAAATATACAATTGCTTCTTGTTATCGCCTTACCTCCCCAGTTCTCAGTTTATATGGATAAGGATGTCAATTTAAGGATCCACTAGACTTCCAACGCTCTATAAGCAACTATCCATATGAATGTCAAGTAAAATTTAGTTTAACAAGACAGATGTAGTACCAGTCAGCAGTGAGATCATGTCCCTTGCCCCGGATTATTTCTGGAGCTAATGAATCTGCCATTCCACAAATTGTGAAAGTCCTCCCTCCGGACAATTCCTTGCTGAACCTGAAGTCCACTAGCTACAGAAGAATAAATAAAAATTAAGTAAACTACATGCATAGGCCACATGAATGGAGAACCTTGTGTATAAAGACAATTAAATCGCATGTTAAACCATATATTATGCTAGGATCCCACTAATTTGGACTTCCATAAACATGAAATCGAAGCAGAACCAACCTGTATGCGTCCAGTTTGATCCAACATCAAAACATCAGGAGACACACCCCTATAAAGAACCTCATTCTGAAATCAAAATAAATAAACAGATAGAGAGATTAACTTGGAATGCAAATGTAAAAAGTAAAGGTGGGAAAGGAGACATCTATAAACATAAACCTTGTGTAAATCTTCTAATGCAACAACCACAGAAGTAGCACAAAACCTTGCAGATAGTTCATCAAGTGCTGCATGAAGGATTGATGCCAAAGGACAAGCAATGCACGCATTTAGTAATATGCCTGCATATGTTTCATCAGCACAACTACATAGAACCTGTGGCACACAAGCTGAGGGGCTCATGTTCTTCATCAGATTTTTCTCCCTCAAGACTTGTGCCTCCTTTCCCAGACTCTTGATCTTCTGCTTGGAGAACCTTTTCAGACTAAGCACATTTCCTAAAACCAAAAAAAAAATAGTATTGTTATCATTTGCATAGAATATGATAGAATCGATCCTACCCCAGCAATACGTATGTACATATTATAAAGAGACTAATCAATTAATAAAATATCATCTGTGCGCTATGCCAACAAGTAAGGAGGAGTTGGTCAGAGGAACAAAAGTCACTTAAATAATGAGACCAACCGGAGTCCCTCAGATATACAAGCCCAATCTCACTGCAGTCCGTAGAATATAAACAGCCCCTCCACTCCTGTAAACAAATTTTATCCACTTAAATGAGAAATAATCACCTTTACAATAAGGCAAGATAGTCAAGACAAGAGTGTGCTCCTAACCAATTCAGAGAAGTGAACTTTTAAAGGAGCTGAAATACTAGAACTTTCAGCATATTCCTTGGAAAGATCTGTTGAAGCCCTTGACCTGAATAATTTGAAATGGTAACAGACATGAGATGTGATTTCGCAAAGCAAAATCGTAATATCATTTAGTGCTAATATTCAAAAAGTTAAAACTTCCAAGGGGGAACTTGTAGGCATGAGAAATAGTCACCCACTGTGTCATAATTGGTCCCCAGTAGATCAAAAGATAAGTTCAAAAGGTTACTGGAAAAATTCCTCACGTAGAAGAAAATACCATACTTTTCATCATCCAGTGAAAGCTTTGTCAGGGGCCCAACAACTGAATCAAACTTCTCCTTAGTTAAGACAGAACATATGCAGTGACCAACAGCAATTGCTCTTATGGAACCAATATGTTCACCTAGTAGTGCCCATTCACCGAAATAGCTTCCTTCTGTCTTGTCCAACAAAAGCCCCTCACCCTCTAGATTATGGTCATCATTCTCACTATTGGACTTCAAACTTCCAGCATTTGGTCTACTCAACAAGTCAGCATCAAAAGTAATCTTCACTTGTCCCTTCTGAACTATATATAATGCGGAGATTCCATCATTCTGCACAAGGCATCCAGTGGGATAAAGCAAACAATAATAAAAGAATCAGATTCTTTTAGCAACCAAAATTACCTCATCAATAATTATCTGTCCATCTTCAAAGGAAACTTCAGAGAGCGAATCTGCAATGTGACTCAACTGCAAGATTGTCAATCTTGAAAGAAGATCCACAGAGCGCAGCAGTTTCAGGGATTGCAAATTAGAAAATTCAGACATCAAAATTCCTCGAAAGTCCTCTCTTTTCAATGCCCACAGTGTTCCATTTGTTACAGCACGAACAGATGCCTGGAGTGGTTTATTATACCTATATTTCATACATCAACATGAAAAAGAACATCTTCAAGAGCTTTTTCATCATCAGTAATAGTGAATTATAACAAGGTGGCAGTGGAAAGAAGGCGCTAAAACCATTTCCAATAACAGTAAGCAACCACACATCCCTCTTAAAATGAAGTGCTAGTAAAAACTTTCAAAATGTCAATTAGAAATACCGTTGGCATCTTCAATTAACAAAATGTATTAAAAGGGTTGACTGAATGGTAACAAATTTATTATCTCTACACAGAATTCAGAAAACAGAAAATTGAATGCCCTATAATTTCATCAAGTCTCATTCATCTACACTGGGGGAACTGTGCACACTTTACTCTCAACTAGCAAGTGCTAAATCATTGCAAGTGAACGTAATACTTTAAAATCATATCAGCATATCATTCTAGTGATTTAATACCAATTGTTTAAATACCTTTCCAATTAATAGTTTAACGTGAAGCACAATTCAAAATTAAATATATCACTCGGAGGATTTCTATAAACATTTGAAGGAGCATTAATATACTGAGAGTATGGCTTACATCAGTGCCAATTCTCCAAAGGATGATAACTTCTCCGCTGTGTAGCATTGTAAAACCCTAGGCACCTCTCCATTTTTACCTTCCTACAACAGAACAGAAACTCCAGTAAGCAACCAAGCTTTCGTCCTCAGGGGGGAATGAGAGCACAAATGACAACTTAAGAGAGTACCATAAATTCAAACCTGAGTTGCCAAGACTTCAAACTCTCCTTTGCCAACCACATAAAAGCAATCACCTTCACCACCCTGCCAATTGTGATCATCATTACACAACCAGAATTGCAGTGAGATATCCACCTATTAACAGAAGCAGTTTTGTTTTCGGCATATGATATTTATGTCCAGTAGCGAGTTTTCACTATGTGAACATAATATAAGTGGTACATTCCTACCGTACGATGCTTTACGTGCATAGAAAGCACAGAAAAAAAAAGGAAAAATAGCAATTCTATCACCCATTGATCTGCAAATGAAAAGTTGTGTTGACCACCTAAATGCCTCAAGTGCAGAGGTTGATCTCAGTTCATGAACCAAAGCCTATTGCCAACCAGTGAGGAAGTAGACCAGTAAAGTTAGAAATGGAAAATGAAAGATGAACTAACCTGCTTAACAACAATTTCTCCCGGCTGGACATCAACTCTTTGCATACAATCCAACAAAACATGACACTGAGTGTCAGTCAGCTTTCTGAAGAGGAAATGGTCATGCAAAGCCCTTTCAATGTGTGCCTGAGGAATATAAGAAGGAAAATTTTGGTACAAAAGAAAGGGTCTACAAATATTGACTGTGGTGAAGATTGTTGATACATTTCTCAGTAAACAAGTTTTGGTGCTTTAATAACAAGGATGCAAAACTCAAAAATTCTAAGCAGTAGCTTTATGCATCAATGCAGAAATCAAAATGTAAATCATCATCTTTGAAATGCATTTGTTTGGTTGTAAAAACATGATAAGACTTTTTCTGAAAATATTGCCTAATGAGAGGCAAAAAGTATGTAAGAGAGTTTTTACTTCTTCTTCCCAAGTTTTCCTATGGGCTGGAGATGGAGGAACCCAAAGTTGCCCTTTCTCTAGCGAATTTTCAAGAGCTCGAAGACGTGCCCTTGATAAATCATGCCTTGTGCGATGGCTCTTGGGGTTCCAGTAAGACATTGAAGGAGATTCTGATCCTGTCATTTCTACAACTTGAGGAGTAAGAGATGGTAAGACAGCACTTAAACTTGTTAATGGTCCATCAGAACTCTGACAATAAGAATCAAAAAAAGAAAAGTTTGTGAATCAGTTAGTTGGAACAAAGGGATCACGAAGAAACTATACTAGGAAAAATTAAATTGAAAAAAGAAACTAATCCACTTACATCAGTTAGACCATTAATATGAACAACAATCACAGTGATATCATCTGTCCGAGTTTCATACTGAAGCCAAAGTCGATAAGATTCAGCAACAATTGCAGCACACGCATCACGTGGATCTTTGTATTTTGCAACCTAGAATGATAAAACAAACATGCATAGTGATAATATTTCCTGAGAAACTAATGTAGGATGGCATAGAGGACAGGAAGATTAGCGAAATAGTGAGATATTGAAATGCAAAGTATTGCATCGGGATGACACATATCTTCTATGGAAAAGTTTGTTTTTCGTTCTTTCCCAAATGTTATTCAATAATTATGGGTTTCTGCTAGTTGTATCATCCTTCAGAAGAAAAAAAAAATACCGATGAGCAATTGATGGTGACCTCTCGAGGTATTGAATGACAAAAATCACGGAAAAACCTAGACAGCAACGACTACTTTGCATATATTCCCATTTTGTTTAATTAATTTCATTGCACATAGCTTTTCAATGACACCAATTCCAACCATCACTAAATGTAAAATCAGTTACTACAACTTCCTCCAATGATAGAAACACCTATATTCTTATACTTGGAAAATAAGTTGAAGAAAGAGATACCTTACCATGTCAACCACGGTTTGGCTAGAAAGAAACTCGAAGACTCCATCACTGGCAAGCACAAAGAAAGGATGTTGTGCAGTGAGATCCAAAACAGAAAATTCAGGATTGGCCACGACCCCAATCGTCTTGGCAATCGAATCCCCAATACTCCTAGTAAACGCAGTCCCGGGGAACATCCCATTTGGGACCCACAATCTCGGAGGATCGCCATCATCACTCTCCTCGGTTCCCCAACACTGCACTTCTGGATTCTTCAGCCCCTCTATCTGATCCAACGTCAGCACTCTAGCCCCACACAGCTTCACTCGCTCCAACTCATCCGTCCTATATGGCGTCTGATCTATCGACAAATCAACGGCCACGATCTCCTCTCCTCTCCTCTCCCCAATCACAGCCCTAGAGTCGCCGCAATTCGAAACGTATATCGTACGTCCACGGACCAGAACCGTAATCGCCGTCGTCCCGCTCATGGAATCGTCCAAACTGTCAGCGTGAAGCTGCGAGTCGGTGGTCAAAAACGCGGAGTGACAGGCTTCCACAGCATCGACCTTAAACTTGCTGCTTCTCAACAGATTCTCGCACAGCTTTCGCTTCACGAATTGGGAACATTGGGCTCCTAACTCTCCATGTCCATCGAAGACGCCGAAGAAGTGATCGTTGGAGCTGGTGCCGAACGGTGAGTGGATGCAGAAACTGTCCTGATTGGCCTTGTCCAAGGCATCGGGATAGTAGCCTCGTTGAGAGAGGTAAGAGTACTTCAACTCATAGTTACCGGATGGGATTCTGATTGTTCTAGAACCTTCCGGAGGGAGGAACTGAGATGAGACTCTGGAGAGTCGGGTAATGCCGGGTTCGCAGTCGCGGTTGTGGGTTTGTTCTCGTTCGGGTTCTGGTTGGGTTGGAGAGAAAACGGGAGCGTCGGTTTGGCGGCACGGGTCGTGGTGCTGTCTGATTTTGGGGTCTCTGGGGACACAAACCTCGCCTATACAGGCTCGAGAGTAGACGCAACCCATCAGTCAGTCAATGCATAGCATAGGGACTCGCTGCAATAAACAACTCAGTTACGAAATCTGGTTTGCTTATAATTCCTTTTTTCCAGGAGCTACAAATGTTGTTCGGGCTTTCTTGTCCATCTCATTCTCAAGCGTGGATGAGAGACGAACCGTTAGTATGTATGACTATGATGACTATGAAACGCTCTAGAAGAAAAACGGAAGCAGTCAGCATGATCCAAAAGTGCTCTGGGCGCGTGTCCGTGGAGCACGCGAGTTGGGGATTGAAACCTGGATAGCGTAGCACGGATTAGGCTTTTCTGATTTTGAGCTTTAAGTGTCACCTTTTGGCCACCCGTCTTTCAAACGCGCTTCTCACCCTGCGTCATTCGCGTATACGACGTAACTCGTGATTTAACTTTTGAACATGCATTGAATCTCTGTTTTTTATTCAAAACCATGGTTTGATCGGCACACCAGGAAAATCACGGCGCTGGCCAATATTTAGGTCGTGTTTACATTATCCTTTAGTTGACGTATGTTCTCTAAATAATTAAAAGAAACAAATTAGCTATTGGAACTCTTAAATCAAATTTTGAAAAAGAAAAATGAAATTTTGACGATCAATTCCTAAGTTTGGAATTGGAATTAGAATTAGAATTTGAATCAACTATGAAGACATCAGTCGAGATGAAAGTTATGATTGGTACATTTTCCATTTTATAAAAAAGAAAAAAAAAGTTATGATTGCGACCACTCGTACTCAGTGAGTTGCAACTGCAACAACGGGTTGAAATCTTATGTGTCATTTACCCGAGAATAACCTGTATCATATTTATCCATAACTCCAAACTTTTGTGGGTTTCACAATGGCACAACTCTTACGTAAATGGCATACAAGGTTTGGTTCCGAAAACTCCATGTGTTGAAAAGGCTTAACGTAAATCCCGTGTCAAGTTAATGTATGAAGATTTTAACCTACAATATGCTCAATCCTTTTACGAAAACTAAACTTAAATGTCAAAATGAGTTTTAAAAAATAATATTCAAGTAAAAATGTAATTAAAAAACTAAATTCAAGATTCATAACAGAAAAAACGTATTTGCAGCAATAAATAGGAATTTATTTTAATAGTGGATAGGTCGGCTGTGCTAGGCCCAAGGCCCAAGTCCACATAATCACGGTCAAAATACAAGTCCACACACCCACAACTCTTTCTAAGACGTTAGACTCTCATGCAAACACAAAGACCTACGTAAAAACCTAAACCTAGCGCTTATCCCATATATAAGGTACTATTCTGCCTGGATTGAGGTACGATATCATAACCCTATTTTTCTCTACTCACAGCGATCCTACCCTCACAAAAAGACTAACTTGAGCGTCGGAGGGGCTTGCCGGAAACCAACCCCCGGCGCGCCTTGCTTTGTTTTGCAGGAATTCTTATTGGAGACAGTCGAGTTCATGAATCCAAACGACAACATGCAGCCTCACCAGAATCAGGCTGAACCAATTGGCGCTCACGGTGGGGCCCGACATCAGAGCACCACGTCCAGAAACACGCAGATTAGTCAGGCGGCAGCAGCTAACCCCGATATAGCCGTTGTTGCGGCGCTGGCGTTACAACGGATAGGTTTGCAGTTGCCTGCCACCCTACCGCCGACACACCATGCTTCCCGCACGCAGTCTTCGGACCCGGATGGTCAACCGCAACCTCCAGACCTAGAGCAAGAAGAACAAAGCGTAGCCTTGGAAGATAACGCTGGAACCAATATGCACCCGAATCTCCAGCACCTCTCAGGTGCAGATCCTCCTGCGCCTGTGCATACCTCCCTCACCCGAAAACAGATTGAGGAGGCAGCTGATCTGTTGATTCGCCAGATCTTACAGTCTCAGCAGGCACAACAGCAGCCGCCCGCACGGCAGATTAGTATGACAACCGATCACCACCATGCTGAAGCCCTAGAAAAAATCGTGGACAATCGGATCAATGCGGCCATGTGCTTCCGCCCGGATCGTCCAACAGCTCAATATAGCTCTCCCTTCACCCCGGAGATTTTGGACAGCCACCCAGCGATCGGCACTAAAATACCGACGCCTGAAAAATATACCGAAAAGACCGACCCCTTGGACTATCTACAACACTTCCAGTCAATGATGAACCTGCACTGCGTTCCAGACGCCATTCAGTGCAAGACTTTCTGTACGACCTTTCAAGAGGGAGCCCGACGATGGTTCAATAGTCTACCTCCGAGCTGCATTACTTGCTTTGAGGATTTTAGGCGGCTCTTCCTCAATCAATTCGCCACAAGTAAGCGACCAAAGAAAACCGCACTAGAAGTGATGCAATTGACCCAAGGAAGGAACGAAAGTCTACGGGAGTTCATCACTCGGTTCAAT
>JAOSBK010000205.1:10494113-10508428 GCA_027568895.1 Erythroxylum shatona | reverse complement strand
GAAAATTGATTTTGCTTCTAATGGAAGCTTAAACTCTTCCTCTTCCTTTTTCTTCTTAAAGAAACTCTCCAATTTTCTTTTCTAAGGTAAGATAAACCAAAGCCCTAACCTTTTTCCTCTTCTTCTTTTTCTTCTTCTTCCAACCGAAAGTCCCCCCTTTCTTTTTTTTTCTCTTGTAGTTTCGTAAAAGTTCCTTTAAAAGACTTAGGGAAATTGTTTCTTGACTTAAAACCTATATCAAAACTACGTAGTTTCTTTAAGTCTCTTCTTTTTCCTTGCAATTTGCGTGGCTTTCATTCTCTCATACGACCACTAGCCCATTTGCTTCTTTCTTACTTGTTTTAATTTGCTTAAAGGACCAACAATTGCCTTCCTTGAATGCCTTAAACTTAAAGAACCCAAAAGAACTTCCTAACATACCCCCATTCATCTGATTCCTTTAAATTCTAACAACTTATCAAAACTTTAATTTTAACTAAAACCCTTCACTTAATTGGTCATAAACCTAAGCAAAGACCTCAAACCTCAAAATAAAAATTTAACATGCTTAATGTGAATCGGGGCCCAACAAGTAATCTATATATTGGACTTCGAATTCTATTCCAATGGTTTTGTGGATTCTAAACTGAATTCTTGAGTTAGGTCAAGTAACGTTATATGTGAGGATTCTCCTAAATCCTTAAATAACAAAAATCATATCAAAAATTGCATTAAAATCTTTCAAATTTGAAATCACTACTTCTCTATCTATCAGAGAAGATAGAAAATCTCTTTAAATTTCAAACTCTTACTATTCCCTTTAGATTCTACCTTTCTTCATTATAAAATCTCTTAATTACTTCTTCACTTTCTACCTTAACTCTTAAACATTCTATATCCTCTTTTCTACCTTCAATATTTTCTTCTTGTAATTTCTACAAACTTGACTTCTTTATGCCATGTTTCTTCGTCTTCTTTAGTAGACTCTACTGAATAGAATGCCACTAATGTATGTTTCTAATTCTGGTACTTTCCTAAAAAATCCCTTCGATTTCTTTTGACTTTACTACTTTTTGCAAACTGTTAAGCTTAAAGTAATTTCTATTCTATCTGAGCCTCTTCTAACCTTCATAAGGATCAGGTACAAAATATTATCAAATTTAATTATATTTCTAAACCATTACTTCTAACATTTGAATTCATGTTTTCAGTATTGTAGAAAGTTTTTATCATTTTGACCACGAATATAGTCTGTCTCTCATTATTAGAACCCCTTTACCTTTTAATTCTTCTCCCTCATTACTCCCTTATCTAGGAAAGTAAATAAGCCAAAATTTTCTCTAGAATTCACTTTGTTTTAGACCCCTAAATCTCTAAAATTATGGCCTAAAATGTATATCAGTGGACTATGGGTCGATAGGTTATATTAGTCATATCATTCAACCTGGAAGAGATAGAGCCTTTTGCATCTAATAACCCTTTCCAGGAATTCCATATAATATTAACCCAGCCTTGTATGTGAGGATATGAAATTGTGGAGTCCTTTATATAACTCTTTTATCTTTCTTTTTGATCACACTTTAATTTTATTAAAATAAGTTTTCTTTTTAATTGTGCTTCATGTAATTGACGAAGATTTTGTTTGCTTAATTGAAGAGACCTATAGTTAATAAATAGTTACACTTCTTCGCCTATCCACTAGTTTTTGTAGTAAATCTCTTAAAGACATTCTTAATACTCTACTATTTAAAATATAGGTCTATAGATCAGCTAAATCCTTTTAAAGACTTCTACATAAGACCTTATTGGCTCAAAATTTTTAAGACTTCTTAATCATCTTAGTTGGTTATTTATTAAAATCTTTTTCTTGTTTTTACCAATTCTAGAGTTTTTTAATTGTTGGTGGTAATAAAGCCTTAAAACTGGCCCTCCCATTATATCCCTAAGTTTTGAAAAGGATCTCCCTTACCTTTGAAGTAGGCAACTCAACCCCTTTTATGGGAATTCCTCCTATAGTAGATTTTCTAGACTACCTAGTAGAAGTTCCTTTTAAGGTAGGTACTATCAACGATAAATTCCTTTGGGATTTTTTTATCACTATCTTATTCTCAAGTGTAAGATTATTATTTCCAGTATCACATAAATAAGACCCTACCACTTTTAAGGGTTTAAAAGCTTTTAAAGTTTGGCAACTCCTCTTGAGTTTGCCCTTGTTAAAGGTACTCCTTTTTATTTATATATTCTTGGCTCCTTCAAAATTTTCTAACTTTTTTTATTACATATTTTAGAATTTTGGATGCTGAGAGTAAAGAGGAAAGCCAACCTTTCTCTAAAAAAGAAGTGGCTCCTAATCCTCTCCCTAAAAGAAAACTAAAAGAGAAGTCCTTAGTAACTTCTAATTCTAAGAAATGATAGGCTCCTATCCTGAAATGACTAGGTGGCCTACCCAGCACCTTACAACAACCCTCCAGTCAATATCTGATCCTGCTAGAAGGCTCCTATGGAGCTAAGCCTACTGCCCTTTTTACTTAAAGCCTTAACTTAACATTAAAAGACATAAGCAGTGGAGTTTTTTTAAAACCATTTTATCCAAAATTTTGATAGCATAATGACTGTATTTTGACATTCCCAAAATCCTTGTAAAGTGCAAAACACTTTTATAATCACATCAAAATCCCCACTACAATTTTTTTAGACTTCAAGTCCATTTACAAACAATCTCAATAATCACTTCAATAATCTTTTAAAAAAATAAAACATATTCATGCATTTAACTTTAAAACATTCATATACATAATACATTCCAAAACATATAGATGAATATGCAAATTTTCTAAAAAACATTTACAGGGCAAAAATGTCTACGCAACAGCACATGTCGAAGTTGACTAATCGTGAGGTGGAGTCCTTACTATTGAAGCCCCTGAGTGTGCTTCTGGGAGGTTTCATCTAAAAACAAAAAAGAAAGTGTGAGTTAAACGAGCTTAGTGAGTGCTAGATTTTCTATTCAAATCATAATTAACAATTTAAACCTCCCTAAAAAAATTCATGTCAATTTGTATAATTCAATACTAAATATAAAATATATATACTTCTTGAAATCAAGTTTCTCAAATCACTTTTCAAATAAATAATGGCAGTATTAAAAATGTCTTGAATTTCTTACACGACATAGCCTATCACTAACTTCTTTGATATATGATACCCTTGGGCATAAAGTCACAAAAGTTGGTTTTGCATTGCTACTTGTAACTAGTTACCCACTAGTTACGGAGCTGTTTTTACGTCGCTTACCTGCACTAGGATAACTGCTATACATTGGTAGTTATGGAGTTGGTTCCACATCACTTACCTACAACTGGTTAACTAATAGTTATAGAGTTGGTTCTACATTGCTTACCCGTACTAGGTTAACCGCTATGTACCAATAGTGAGCTGGTTCTACATCGTTTATCCACAGCTGATTTGGTTCTACATCACTTACTGTTATATACCAATATAATAACATGTATAAAACATATCGGTATACCATAGGCCAGAAGCTATTTTCTTTTTATCAACCAATAACATCATCTCAATGTAAACTCAAATCATATAAGATTAACTTTCATATCTCAATTCATATATTGCTAAAACATGAAATTATACTTGCAATATTCACAAAAAACTTATAACCAATATTCACTTCACTATAGAATAGAAATCATTTTCATAAAATTAATTTAAAGAATACTCACAGTTTTGCAAATTTATTACCAAGCACATTCATGGGTTCGGTGCCTCTCTTTTACTTACACAAAATGCATTTCGCTTAGCCAAATTTGGAAATAAGAAATTAGAACTATAAATTCAGTTTAACTGAATTTGAGATTAGTATTTAATCGTGTAACACATATACTAATTATATTTTTGCTTACTTTCGTAAGCTAACTCATTGTTCTCCATTTCCAAATATAGCTTCAAAAGTCACTTAAATATCACACTTTAGGCATTCTAACTTACCGATTTCTTCAAAACACTATCTCAATCAATTTAATTCACCATATCACCATCATACATGATGAGTCCCGATTATAACCCCTATCTAGAATTTATACTTCCACTTGTTCCTAAATTTTCACACAGTAGATGTCCACATTAGGTTTTTAGGTCTTCTAGACATTTGTTTCCCTATGTCTCTAGTTTACATATCATAAAAAATCAGGCCATTTGAAGTTCTAAATGAAGAAAAAATGCACAAAATCACAAGCTGCTCCAACATAGGGACAACGTTAGATCACCATTTTCAATCTCAAATTCTAATATGTTTCAGCCAAAATTAGGTATAGGTCTCTTCTATAGATATTTAGTAATATGTCTTAGGTTTCAGTTCCAATTGAAATCACTCAATTTAGAGATCTTTAGGTTGAGTCATGGTCAAAACAATAGGACTGATTCAAGTGAATCGAGTACCAAAGACAAAATTTCACTAAACGCGGCTATCTCTCTTATCATCTTCAACCAAAAATTACTTTTGAATCATATCACACTAAAAACCCTAGCCATGGAAGATTCTCTCAAGCTTAATTTTTGGTTTACTTTTTTGATTTCAACCCTTAAATACTTCCAAACTTGTTATTTACTTCATTGCATATCAAAATCACCATTTATCTTACACTAAAACCATTTTATGCAAAATCCACAAAACTAGAAATTAAAGATGGAAAAATCTACTACTTTTCCTTCAATCTTTGTTTGTTTAAGATCTCTTTAAATCCAAATCAAAACCTATGAAAATCAGTTGCCACCTTCTTCTTTTCTCTTTGGCCGTAAGTTCACCTTTTGGCTTCTCTCTTTTCTTTTTTATTTTGTACATTCACTGGGCTATTTCTCAAAATGAAGAAGGTATGTCTTACGTTTGGCTTTCTTTATACTTCCTTAGTGCATTCCACCTGGCATTCCCTCATCGGCCATTTCAATTGACTCATAATTCCATTATCACTATGAAAAAAGACTAAATTGCCCTTATGTCATGTAAAAAGACCAAATTGCCCTTTAATGAATGTAATTCACCAACTAACTGAATTAAACTTCGAAAATATTCTACAATTGACTTACCATCAAATTGACCATGAAATACTCTAATTCGGGTCAATATTAATTGATTGGATGCTTTTTAAAAACAATTTGAATGAGTTTAAAATCATTAATACTCATTATTTTCCAAAAAGGGCATTTTAACCACAAACTTTCGGAACTCCTAAAATTTATCCAATCGGACTTAGTTTTGATCCATTTTAGTATCATTGGACTCTAATACTTATTCTGGATAATTTTCAATATTTCGGGGTGAGGTCCCCAAAAAATTACTATTCATCCAAAAATACTGTTAACGGAATATAAAAATTTATATTCAATGAAAGGAAAGGTTCAAGGTTTTACAAGAGGTTTAAAATTTTTTTCTTTAAAGGTTCCACTAAGAAGTCCACAAATTCTTCCTCCAAGTTACTCAAAGAAATTGTGATCTTCAAGCCTACAACTTAAGATACTCTTCTTTTATAAGGGACATCCTTTACACTTGAAAAGGTTATTAAGGAAGTTAGTGATGGTATAAAAATCCTTTTATTACTTTTAGTTTTCTTTTACCATGAATTTCATTATTTTATCTCCTTGTAGACAACACAATGTCAAACCTCCCTACTCCTACTTTTTCTTTAGAAATGAAGTTCAAAAAAATAGGTTTTTATCTTGATCCAAAGGTCACTGAGGTTACCTCGTTGGCGGTAAAACAAGAATTCCTTTATTCTACATGTTGTTATTCTAACTTGCTAATAAAGTCTCTTTTATCTTGTAGGCAAAAGATGTTTGGTCCACAATGATGACTTTAAAAGAATTCTTTAACCTAAGTTTTCTAGATCTCTCTCCTGACGTCCTTCAAGTACCATGCCAATTATCAACTCTAAAGAACTATTAAGAGTTAAAGAGTCTTTGTAACTCATTATATAGTAGGAGTCTTTGTAACTCAAAATTATTAACTAAAATTTAGTATAGGTCTTCTATAAATATGCTATCATATATTGGTACTATGACTTAGTTGTCTACTATTAAGGGACTTCTTAATAAAGGCAAAAATGTCTTTGCTTCTTTCAAAAAATCTTGCCATTATCAGGTCATATACTTCGTAAAATTGAGCCTTTTGTATCAACATCGAATGGACTATGATGCAGAGCAGACTAAAGGCAAGAATCTCCTAATAAAAATCTAAGAGTTAAAAAACAAATTTGATCCTTTAGAAAATGAGGTTGTTAAGCATGAACATGCTATCAAACTAATTAACGGAAAATAAGAAGCCCTTAAAAAAGATGGACAGATGCTGAATCAGGAGTTTCATAAAGTCAAGTGGACAACTATAAAGTTAGGGAATTCATTAGTGTTACAAAAAGAAAAAGTTACTTTTTAAAAGCAACAAGTTCATTAAACCAAGGAGGGCAAAGTATCATGTATTAACAATAGGGTGAAATTCGGTCCTTCAACTTAGACCAGCTTTGAACTTCCCTACTTTATCAACTTTTGGCTAGTTTCAAGTGGATCTTTAGACTTATATTTCTAAATGTTAATCTTGAACTAGTGTTCATTTATTTAAGAATCCGCTCTCGTTTCTTAATCAACATGCGTTTAAAAAATAAGTATATAAGGTTTTATATACCTTTCACTGATAAAATCTATGAGGTTCACTTTTCAAAATAGATATCCAATAAGCATTACCGATTAAAACTTCATAAATTCTAATTGTCCCTTCCCAATTCGGACACCATTTATCCCATTCTCTATCTTTTATTCTAGGTGATAGGATCAACTTCCATACTAAATCCTCTTATTGGAATTCCTACCTATGAATACTTTTACCATAGAATTTTGCCACCTTTTGAATAATCATATTATTCAAAACTTGAAGTTATACTTCATCTAAGTTCTATAATTCCATTCACTTCACTTCTAAAAACTCAAAAGTTTCTAAAATATTTTGCTTGGCTACTCTTAAGGATGGAACCACTACTTCGATAAGAAGAATGTCATTATTTCTATGGGTTAAGGAAAATTATAGTGATATGCTTAGAAGTATATTCCCATAAGGTTTTAGAAAGAATCATGTGCCACTCTCTAGGATTCTCTTTTAACGTTTTTTCTAAGAATCTCAATAATTATTTTGTTTGATGATTTGACTTGACCATTATCTTCAGGCCTGTAAATATGCTTCCTTGATCACTTATTATCGATTAAGGAATTTTAAGTTGATGAATAATATGTTTAGTCATAAATTTAACTACATTTGTTTGGTCAAATTTCTTCAAAGGTTGAGCTACCACCCATTTAGTAAACTATTATATGGCTAAAAAAAATGAAACTATGGCCTTTTAAAACTGGTGGAAATATCTTTCCAATGAGATCAATGGTTATCCTCTAAATGGATATAGTTTAGATATGTAATGTAATTCAGATGTAGGAATTCACTGAATTCTTCTATAATTTTGACATTTTTTATAGCCTATGGTGTATGATAGTCAACCAATAGTATCTATATCGATGTATAATATAGTATCCCATTTTTCCATATTAAAGGTTAGAACCTTAGATAACATCGTATGAGAGATATTATTGAGAAATTAGGAAATGTATTTTATGCTCATGCATAATATTAGCATACATATACATGAATTTGATTTTTCTGTTCACATTACAATGATTGTTCATGCACTCATTTGACTTATTCTAGGATATAAATGATTTTTAAATGATTAGATGTGAATAGTGAATATTTTGTCTTGAAATTTGATTTGGTTAATTATATTACTGACTTAGAATTTTTAGTGAAAATTTGGGAAAATTATGAAATTATGAGTATTTTTGGACTTGAAAAAATGTCAAGTGGCAAGACAATTGATAAATGACAGTAGAAATAAATGTCAAATGGTAGTAGAAATTCTTAATAAGTGACATTAAGATTTAATGATAAGTGTCATAGAAAATTAGGAGACAACTGGATTAGAAATTAAGAGATAAATGAACTTATTATTAAGAGTCTTGTGTTAGCTTAAGTAAAAGTACAAGTAGCATAATTCTTTATGTGGTAAGTGTCATGACACTAACCAAGCATTAAACCCACGACATATACATTGAAAGACCATCTTTTAATTGTCTTTCATTTTCATTACATGCTCTCTTCTTCATTTTCTTCTTCTTCATTCATGATACCCACCCTCACTCTCACAACCCCTCAATGTTAAGCTTTACTATCATCCTTCACTTTTCCAATCCAAGATCCTTGTTGTCTTCATCTTCTTGATGAAAGCCTAACTTATTCCTCCTTGAAGAGTTAATGATTGTATAAGCTTGGAGGCTAAGATTTCATGGTGATTTTTGAAGAAGAGTTGAGTTAATCAAGTAACTATATTGTTCTTCATGATTTGATGAATAACAACTTTTATGATGATAGTTAGGGATAAAATGAAGGTGATAATGGCGTAGAATGTGTATAGAAATTTGATGAATGTATGTATACATTAATGTTCTATTTTTGTGTTTATGATCAGCCATAGTTTACGATTTGTTTATGAATGATATTGAATTGAAATAGAGCTAAGAATGAAGAGGAAATGATGTAGAAAAGATTATTTATGTACAAGTTGTGTTAGATGAATTAAATTTGAATTCTATATTTAAGGGTTTTAAAAATTGGCTTGAAGTTGAGTACAGTGTGTTGTCGCGATGTGAGAATAGTCTGTAGTATTCTAGATATAACTTGCAGAATACTAAACTAAACTACATGAAATTGATGTTGTTAGAAACTTAGTACATATGGGAACATTTGTTTAGAATAATGTATCTTTGTCAAAATGGCTATGCAAGATTGACCCGAAAATCTGTTTTGAGAAAGGCTAAAATGAAGCTTGAATAAGGGCTCATCATGTAGTGCATGATCGTGCACAAGCGTGATTGTGACAAATGGTTAATTGCACGATCGTGATCAAGTATGATCGTGATAGAGAAGGATCATTTGGTGGTTGCATGATCATGCATAAGAACGATCGTGTAATGCTATCTTCCTACCTTACCTTGGTGTTTTATAATTGAGGTTTGAAATGAACCTAGATGGTTGCTTAAGTAAGTGGTTAAGTGATTGATGAGTTTAGGATGTCAATTGACATTAAAATTGAAGAATAGAATGACTTGGTATGAATGTATCTCAATTTGGAAGTTATGAGTTGTTAATGATATAAAGTGTTCTTAGAAATGCTAATATGATTATAAGGAGATGAGTAAAGTGTATCACGTAAGAACGAATAAGAGTTTCGATATTGTGTGATCATAAAGTGTTAAAATAACATTGGTAAATGATTGATTGATGATATTATAATAATCAAGGTTATTGAGCTATGAATTGTAGTGCATGATTGAGTGATGAACTTAGAATAAATTTGTTTCATTGAGGTGTAAACCTAAGTTCAGATTAGACATAAATGAGTTTTGAAGTCTGAATGATCATGAGATGTGAATAAAGGAAACATACCCAGAATAGTCAAATTGAGTATGAATTATACATAAAGCATAACACATAAACATATGTGTACGATTGAATGTTTATGTGATTATGCAATTACTAATATGTGTGCAATCTGTGTATTGCATGATGTGGATACACATGATAGAACATTAGTATCCAGACTTTTTCGGATCTTGGAAGCAAATACTAATTTAGAATCTACTATGAGTCAACCTAGATGGTCTCCTCTTAATTAATTGTTTTGTTTAAGCATTTGTACTAAATTATTATTGATGTGAATATGAATGTGTTAATTCCAGACATTAATATTCCGAGGAGTTTAATAAATGTGAACATATTAGAAGTGCTTCATTGAATGTGAATGAGCAAGGAATAAGTGATTCTCATCATAAATGTTAAATTTCAGGCTTAAGTCCGATGACATGTGAAACTGAATGTGTAAAGTGAAATAAAGTGACTGATTGATCTTATGTGATTTAACGCATTTCATTACAAGAATACATGAACCGACAGTTATGACCAAAGTAGCCACTAAAAAAGAGCTTAAAGCTCAGAATGTGATTAAAAGCCAAAGGCTCACTATGTATAGTAAGCTTGGTATCCCTAATGGATATGGGACAATTATTAATAAGCCTGGTATCTACAATAGATACGGGACATTTATAGGCACTCAGTCACAACAATATAATTATTGAAAGTGAGTATGATGAGCATTGCATATACAATTGATATATATGTTTAAATGACTGAATTGTACTATTTGAATTGTTCCAAATGTGATATATGAAATAAGTGAATAAAGTGTAATTGATGCCACATGATGAATTAATGAAGTGATGTGTTATATGCATTGATATTTATCTGCAAATTGAATATGAAATGTGAACCTTTTGTGTTATGTGATATAAGTAAGCCATCGAGGATAGTCTGCTCATTGAGTTCGTAAAACTCACCTAAAATTTGTAACATTGTCTTTCAGGTTCAAAGGATACCCAGTTAGACTAACTGGAGTCTAACCATTGCATTTAAATAAGAGTTAGAAGTCAGAATCAGTTGGCGTCTGCATATGTTTTCTTTTATTTTTAGTATTAAACATTGTATTCCAAAGCATTATTTATTGTGTAAACGAATTTTTCTTGTAATAACAATTTGATGAAACACATTTTGTATTTATATTGGATGCAGATGATCACTGGAATTTATGATGATGTGTTTAGGGCTTGTGACATTTATAATTAAGATTGCTATAAGTAAAATGGGTCGAAAGTTAAATTATCAATTTTTTGGATATGCATATGATACACCTAAAAGTTTTTTGAATTGAGTATGATCGACTGACTGCCCTAGCATGCTACCTCGTAGAGTATGTTCTCGAATACCAATGGTTTGTTTGGGAATATGCCCTACGAGAGTGGGGTGTTACATATAAGCTATCTTATCTTTATTCCAAACTAATGTGCTCCTTAAACCCCTTTATGAACTTGTCTCATTACTGTTAATGCCTCAGGTATCCCCAAACATCCTAAAAGAAGTCATGTTGCTGCCTTGACAAAATAAAATTACTTTAATCAACACAAAATTAATGCTTGTTATTTAAATTTGAAAATCACTTACTTTCTAGGATTTTCTAAAAATTCTTTGATCTCCTCTATCTAATTCTAGGCGACTTATTTATCGATGTTAAAAAATTTTAGTGAAAATTTGCTCTTATAAGTGGATGCGTGGGACCTTCGTTATACTACAACATACTTATGAACTAAATCTTTAAATGTTTTCATCCTAGATTCTATTTGTGAAAGCTCATTTGCCTCTTAATTTTCACCTTGCTGAATATGTTGAAATTCTATGTCATTAAAGAATTCTAGCAATTAGACAATAGCAATGTAATAGGGTGATAAAGTTAAACTCATGCAGTTATATTCCCTTGTTACTTGGTATAACACTAGTTACGAATCTCCTTTGATTAGAACTTATTTAACTCCAAGATCAACTTGAAGTTTAAGTCAAAGTGTCAAGCCTTTATATTTTGTTTGATTATTAGTGTATGAAAAGTTCTTTTTAAGGGAGAGAAAGGTTTTGGTCCTATTTGGTATATTATAACTACTCTAACACCAGCTGACTCCTTTATACTAGACCCATAAAATTTCAACTCCTATGGATTCTTCTTAAACTTATAACTAAATTCTCTATGTCCTCTTATATTCTCTTACCACTCAGCATAACATCAATTGTGAATCTCTTTTGATTAGAACTTATTTAGCTCCAAGATTAACTAGAAGTTCTAGTCTAATTATGAAGCCTTCATATTCTACTTGATTATTAGTAGGAAGTCAATTTTAAGGGAGAGAAGACTTTTGGTCCCATTTGGTATGGTTATGACTACTCCAACATTGATTGAATTCTCCTAACATTGATTGAATTCTCCATACAAACCCATTAAATTTCAATTCACATGTTTTCTTCTCACAACTTAGAACTAACTGCCCTAAATCCTGTTAAACCTTAATTAGTGGATGGATTACTAAAAAGCCAGTTAATGCCTGGCCTTTTACAAACAGATGGCTTACTAAAAAGTTAGTTAATGCCTAACCTTTTATAGATTTTTAGGGTAATATATTAGGTTAAAGTCTATAAAAGTTAGAAGTCATTTCTTAATATTTTTTAAGCGGATTGGATTATTCATCATATATTCCATTAAGTTAGTTTGTCAAATTACATTGACTTTATTTTACAACAAATAAGGCCTTAAGTTTAAACAAGCAAAATACAACATCAAGCATAACTTAATGTGGGTAAACTATCTTTCATATTGGCCTAAAGATTCTTCTTAAGTAATAAATATCTTGATTATGACTAGCCTAATTACTCTGAGCCAATAGACATCCAATAGATTTTCTGCATAAAAAGTATACAACTTTAGCGGAATTCCTTCTCTAATGGGCATTTGTACTAGTTAGGTATTCCTTGATACTATTGAATTTGCCTAATGCCTTTCTTCCTTATAACTAGATGACTTATAAATTTATACTGACTTTACATAATTCCTATAGAATTTTACCTCCATCACATCAACTTTAGTATGGAATGGTTATGAATTGACCTAAATGATTTCTACTTCATCTTCATTCCATAAAAGTAAAAAAATGATGGAGAGCTAATGGAATACAATAATTGGAGTAGATCCAAGCTCGTCCTAATAAGACTTACTAGCTTGCATATGTGTCAAAAATAAAGAAATCAGTTAATAAATTCTTTTCTCCCGTTGTAATATTTAAAAGGAGAATTCCTCAAGCTCTAGTATTTCATCATTAAATGCAACTACATATATTTCAGTTGCGATTATGTTTACATTGTATTTGCCCAAAGCTATCATTATTTTAGTTGATATAATATTTACTATTAACCTATTATCGACTAAAACTCTTGAAGTTGGTCTCTTAATAATATAGGCCTTAATATATAACGGTTTTATATGTTATTTCATAACATCAACTAGTTTTTCTAACATCACCTTTTCTAAAATTCTTGGTACTATTAACAATACTAACAACGTGCATTCTCCTTTTTTAGGAGGGGTTTTCATCTTCTTTACATAAGATTTGTTGAATGAAGTTGGGATTTTATGGAAGAAACAATACATGAAACTTGAATAAGAATTTCTCCAATCGTAATGAATTCATGGGAATCCTCATCTTGGCTCTCAGAGCAAGCTAATTCCTATGAAATCTAAGATTATCTTTGTCTTATCTCATTTTTCACTAGTGACTTCCACCCTTCCCTTTTTATTGTTAGGATTTATAGTATTTTCTTCAGAGAAAGCGGGTTTTATAGGGATAACTTTCTTAAAGTTGACTCCTTCAACAATGCTGGCCTATTTTTCTTGATCTCGATAATAAACTTCTATTACTAAAATTATCTTTTCTTTTAGAGTTAATGGTATCAAAGTCTTAGGGTGTCTAACTTACTACTAATCGTAGGATGGCATCACTCGTGGTGACACTACAAATCCAAGTTATCTATGTTGAAAACTCATAATTTAAGATTCATATCTTTGCCTATAAACTTGGGTGAATTCTACTTGGTGATGTCTTGATCGAATCTCGTTTGATCTAAAGATTAATCCCTTGGAAACCGAATCAAAAATTTAATTACAAGGATTGCAATATAGGATGCAACCTCAGGTTATCTCATTTAATCGAAACCTAGCGCAAATGGTTTAAGCTAGCCTAATTGTCGAAAATGCAAACTAAGTTGATAAAAAGAGGGATTTAGATCATTGATAAAAACTAAGAAAATTGAACTAAATGAAAGAAAAATGTATACAAAGGTAATTTTGGAGTTTTGGGAAGTGAAAAGTGAAAAACTCAAACAATGATCAAATATGATAAAATCCTCTTGAAAACAAACTTTGGCTATCATGATTCAAAACAAATCTTTCGGGAGAGAAATTCACTAAGTCTTTGAGTGATAAACCTTAAAGAACTCTTTAAGTCCAAGGCTTTAATCAATGAACTCCATTTCTTAAAACCTTGTTAAATGCATCATAGTGTGTATTAATGGATGAGCTAATGCAAGTGGTTAATATGGATCAAGCTTAATCTCAATATCAAACACAACTAGGCAGATAAAAGAGAGTTAAGACAATCACCATAAAGACATATATGAGACTTCATATATTAAGCATCAAAGTTCTACATAAGAAAATCCATAATACAAGCATTGTTCAACACTTGATTAAACTCTAATCAAGCTAATCTAACTACACGGCCATAAACCCTAACTCAGAAGTTTACAA
>JAOSBK010000205.1:10452471-10491512 GCA_027568895.1 Erythroxylum shatona | reverse complement strand
ACATTAAATGTCCAACATTTAATTAAGCTAAAATCAAGTAGCTTCACTACAAGTTACGAATCCTAGACTTAGGCATTCATAAATCATAGCTAAACTACAGATTAAGCTACTCCCCTTTTAAGCTCGGTGAACTCCAGCCGTCACTACATCTTCAAGAGAAAAGAAATGACTAGCCACGCATAACAACCGGAAACTTCACAACTCGTGGCGAATCCAAGCTATCCATGGTGGAAGTCGGCGGTGAAAATGGAAGATAAAAACTATGTGAAAAACTGTCCCCAGGGAACCCCGAAGGGAACCCTGGGTGGTGAGGCCGTGTTCTCTCTTTGCTCTCCTGTCTCTTCTCCTCTCTGAACTCGTATATTTTCTGCCTAATGTTCAATCCTCCCGAATGACCTAATTTGTCAAGTTTTTATAGGATGGATCGCGGGTCGGGTCAGCACAGTGAGGGAGAGTCCAGATATCTGTCTGTACGTCGCGACGAGTTAATTAATAGACGTCGCGACGTGCTGTTCCTGCTCGCTCGCTGCGGCGAAGGAATTGATGGACGTCGCGACGTGCTGTCGCGTGTTGATGCGCCGCGGCGTGGGAATTAGTATACGTCACGACGTGCCTTCTTGATGCGCCGCGACGTGCTGTTGCTCGATCGTACACCGCGACGTAAGAATTGTTTGACGTCGCGACGTGCTTTCTGCTGGATGCGTCGTGACGTGCATGGAAGGCTCACGTCCTGTTGACTTTCTGATGAGTTGACTCCCTTGTTTTCCTACAAAACAAAATAGCCATTTGCAGTATTAATTGTCCTTAGAAAAATTATAATGCAATTAATATCAATTTGCGACAATTTTACTAACAAATTGCAAATCATATGAGCTCAATATAAGGAACTAATTTAAGCACAAAAGTTACAATTAGGAGTCAAAAAGTGCATTAACAGTTATAAAAGTGTAGCCAATTAATAAGATAAACTTGGGCTCAATCAGAGTGCTTACATAGTTTTTTCATTTCTTAAACTATTTTGGTTTATAAAGACAAGTAGTATGTTCACTACCTATATTCATACACAACCATGCTTAACGAGGTATCAACAACACTCCAAAACAAGGATTGCCTGCATTAAGGTATAAGGTCAATTGTCATATTTTCCACATAAAGGTTTAAGCAAGACATCTATTATTGAATCAATCATCATTATATCCATTAAGACATAAGTTCATCAATTAGCACAATCATTGACCACCTAACAAGATATCACTTATTTGAGCAAGAAACATCATATCAGGCGTGAAGCACTCATGTATCTCAGTTTTGTTACACATGTCTTTCATCAAATTTTTATTCATTTTCATTAGCTCTTTCATATACGAATCCTTATTTTGTCATCTAAGTCACCTCACTTAGGTCTTTTCCTAAGCCATATTACTTAGATCATTGTTTAAGGAAATTTTTCCTAAGTCACCTTACTTAGGTCTTTGTTTTACAAAATTTGTCTCAGTTACTTCACTTAGGTCTTTTATCTAAGCCACCTCATTTAGGTCTTTGTTTAAGAAATTTTGCTTAAGTCATCTCACTTAGGTTTTTCATTCATTTTATTTAATCAATCCATTTATTAGTAATTTTGCATGGAGGACACTTCACTTCACCACACATTTTCAAATAAACAATCAATTTCTACTTTTGCAAAAAGTTCAAGGCACATGCCCAGAAATTTCAACACAATTTAATAATCAAGATAATATTCATACATAACAATATTGACAACTTAGCAACTTTTTTATGAGTATTCACATATTTCCTAGACCATCCACTGTAAGTAACCCTCTCAATTCACATTAAATGAGCTTTTCATGTGAAATTCATGATAACTCATCATAAAATTTAATCATAGAGAAACAAATTCTCAACAAGCATAACCGGAAAACTATTTAGATCTAAACCAAAAAGATTTTCATACTTATTATTCACATAAACTTGTACACACACTCACACACACATATACATACATACATATGTGCATACATATATATACATCCATACATACATACATGCATGCATGCATACATACATACATGCATACATCCATACATACCTACATCCATCCATACATAGATGCATACATGCATGCATCCATGCATACATGCATACATACATACATACATACATACATCCATACATACATACATACATACATACATACATACATACATACATACATACATATATACATACATACATATATAATTTTCATGTTAAACACCTTCATAAATTCAATTCCTATAATCCCCAAAATTGGCTCCCAATAATAAGACACACTTGATGTCATAATAACCTAAATAGCCTATGATAAATCAAATATACCTCCAAATCTATTAAGAATTTTCCCAAATGATTTTACCAAAAAAGTACACAACATCTAAGCTTACAATTTTCATGTTTTATTAAACTTCTAAATCATTTCTCTAGGTCCTCAAATCATAAGTACAATTTTAGGCTTAATTTCAATCCTACTAGACATACCATATCCTAAAATTGACCATATCTCCAAACTTGTAAAATATAGGCACTTGCCCTTTTATAGGAATAAAGTAGACAGTTAAATCTACATCTTTTATGTTTTACACTTTGTCAGTTTTGTAACTTTTTATCTAAAACAATTAGAGAAAAATAACTTAGTCATTCATATCCAAAGCATAACTTGTACATTTATTAACTTATATCTCACAAACTAAACCATAATTCCTTAAACCCTTTTTTAGCCATAGAACACATACAAATAGTCATGAAAGATCAGTATTCCCATCAAATTTTTTCTCAAAATTATTACACAATATTTATTTCAAGCGGAGTTTATGAAGGGATGGAATCTCACTTATCTTTTTGTTTGAAATTAGATCTTCTTCTTCCTTCATGTTTTTGCTTCTTCTTTATCTTGAAAGTTCTCTCCCTGTCTTTCACCTAAGAGGTTTAGCCTCTTTGCTATAGAAACCCTTCTTTCTTTTTCCTCTTCATACCCTAGTTGGCCATAATTTTTAAAAATCACAGCGATGTCCCAAAGTGCAAAATCCTAATTATGCCTTTAATGAACCATCTTCCACTCATTTCACTCCATGCCCTTATTTGTCCATCCACCTTTTATTTTTATTTTTAATATATATCCACTTATTTTAACACCTAATTAGAACACTTATAACCTTAAATAATTTCCTTCATTAATTATAATTTATTTCATCTCTAACACATTTTCCTCCAATGTATTCATTAACATCAATTATTCTTAATTATTTCCCTAAAAATCTTATTCCCAATGTTTCACCAAGTATTCACAAAATATCTCCTCACTAAAACAATTATATCCAAAATAAAAATTTTTCCTTCTAAGCACCATAATGAGTCATGTAGTCCTTTTTGTCTCCTTTCGGGGATATCCCCTTAAAACTGTTGCTTAATTCTAAATAAAGTTCCATCTAAATTAATTGACAAGATATTATATGAGATATGGACTAGTAGTAGAAAAGATATCTTACCTAAAGATTTGGGAATGTGATGCTCATATGAATCATACAAATTCTGATAAGCTTCAAGTTAAATAAGATAAATGCAAATTCATGGGGTATTTGAAGAGAGTATTTGATAGTTACCATCCTTTTGAGCAAAATGTGTTTGTCTTAAGATATGTTACATTCTTAGAATGAGAATTTATTCTCAAGGAAATTTGTGGGAGTGAGGTAGAGCTTAGTGAAGTTAAAAAAACCACAAATTCACATATACATGGAACATGAACCTTAAGTTGATACATACAATGTCTAATCAAGGATTCAAGAGATATATAGTCTACAATACACTAGTAGGATATGGTTAGATCTACATAATGCTTTTGATAGTATTGAACCTATAGGATGTAGGTGGGCTTTTAAGAGAAAAATAAATATGGATGGTAATGTACACATGTATAAAGTAAGGATCTTGTTGGCTATAAGCATATATCATGATTATGAAATATGGTAGATGGATGTCAAAACAACATTTATCAATGCAAATTTAATTAAGGATGTATATATAATAGAACCTAAAGGTTTTGAATCTCTTCCTAATCAAGTATGCAAGTTGCAAAAGAATATTTGCTGACTTAAGTAAGCATCACATAATTAGAACATCCCTTTTGATGAGACAATCAAAGAGTTTAATTTTATAAAAAATGTGGATGAACAATATTTCTATAAGAAGGTTAATAGGAGTGCATTCATTTTTCTAGTACTATATGTGGTGACATATTACTAATTGAAAATGACATACGAATGCTCCAATTTATAAAGATTTGGTTATCCAAGAGCTTCTTCATAAAGGGTATAAGAGAAGCAACCTATATTATAGGAATAAAGATCTATAGAGATAAATCAAAGAGTTTGTTTCGCTTATCCCAATCCACGTGCATAAACAAAATGCTAAAGAGCTTTAGTATGGGGAATGTTAAGAGGGATTCTTACATATGTAGTATGAGATTTCTCTCTCACTTTGTATATGTCATAAAACATGAGAGAGAAATAAAATGGATTATGTTCTATATGCTTTGGCAATTAGATTAATCATGTATGTGATGCTATGTACTAGACTAGATATTTCTTATGTTTTGAGCATAATGAGTAAGTTTCAAGCCAATCCTATTGATAATCACTAGATGACTATGAAAAAACATCTTAAAGTAATTGAAAAGAGGATTATGATATTTTATCGATCTATAGAGGAGCTGAATTAAGAGTTTAGGGGTGTTTAAGTACCAGCTTTCAGTTTGATCTAGATGATAATAAGTCACAGTCAAGGTACATCTTCACTCTAATTGGTGGTATAATAAGTTGAAAGAGTTTTAAATAACCAACCGCTGTGGATTCTACAACGGAGGTAGAGTACATTTTAATGTCAAAGGTGGCAAAAGAAGCAATTTAGATTAAAAAGTTTATTACTGAACTTGGAGTGGCTCCTAACAATGTTAAGTCAATAAGATTGTATTATGACAACAATGGCGCCATTATGTATACAAAGGAACCAAGGTCTCATCAATGGTCCAAACATATACTTAAGAAGTTTCACTTGATCAAGGAAATAATGGAATGGAAAGACATAACATTAGTACAAGTTCTTACTGAAGAGAATCTTGCAAATCCTCTCACTAAGTTACTATCTTATAAAAGACTTGATCAATATATGGATGGATATCATATTAGATACATAGGCGATTGACTTTAATTCAAGTGGAAGATCGTTAATCTATAAACTTGTCGTTAATCTATAAACTTGCAACTAATCAGTTAGTTGTAATTTTATCTTTATGTACTTTATTAATTGCATTTGATATTTTAATACTAAAGCTAAAATTGTTAAAATAATTGTTATGTAACTGAAATTATCATGAGATCATAATTATGATCTTCAATTTATATTTATGTATTAATCATAAATTGCTCTTAGTTATAGTTTCATCAATACGAGATATTGATGAAATGATAAAACTAACACACTTTATATTTCTTTTTTTAAAAAGTAATTTATCTCATAAATTAAAGTACGAAGATACTTAAACAAATATATGGGTACTTATTCAAGAATAAGTTCACTAAATTTAACTAATTATGAGGATTCAAAATGGAATGTTACTTATTTGTTTGTTAATTTCCTCATTATGATGATTATATAATTGATCCTTAAACTTCAGATTAATAAAAAATCTCATGTAGGAATTACTATATTTTGATACTATTTATGACCTATTTAAATTGAGGTAGCTTAGTTGATAGTACTTGAATATAGTATGAATCATATAGAGATAATTAAGTTAATAAAAGATTCATCTCTTTAAAACAATTATAGAGAATATTCTAGTGTTCCAGATTAGTAACGATTTAAAGAATTTTTTGGCTATAGTGAATTGATATTTGAAAAGTGTTTTCAAATATCAATTATAAATTAATTATTAATTATCAGAATGAACATGGTTGGATTAATAAGAGTAGATACTATACACATACTCTATATCTAATTAGAATATTAGATAACGAAAGGATTAAAATATACATCATTACTATGTATAGATAGGTTGAGTCTAACTACTTTGAAATTTCTAATATTTAGATGATTATAACATGTTGCTAGATGTTAGTCTTGATCTAACAAAATAATAAACAACAATGACCCAGTATAAATCCTGCTAATCTTGATATAAGATTATTAATTATTTAATGGATAATCAAAGATAATTAAAGAAGTTTTAATTACTTAATCCTTATTATGAATTAGAATTATAACTTATAATTATTATCAGTATATTAAAAAACCTAATAAGACATATATAAAGAGAAGTTAAAAATAAAAAAGATCAATTCAAATTAAATTGAACTTAATTGTAGAGTTTGAGAAACTTCATGGATTAAATATAACATATTTGATTTTATTAAAATTAAATTAGAATATGAATATGAATTTAGTTATAATTAGGAGATTTAGTTTTGGTAAAAAAAATAAAAATCCCTATTTATAAAGAAATAATCATAAGAGAGCTAGCATTTCGGCCTATTAATCTCAAATGATTGATTCTTTTTCTTTGTTATGTAAATATTGTTAGAGACTAACGGCCTGTTTGGTAGAATGGAACATCCATTCCAAAGATAAGACATTCCTAATATATTCCTAGGACAGCGTTTGGTTTAAAAATAGACGCGGAATAAGTAAGCATCTAGTTTACTTATTCTTAAAAATTGGAGAATAGAGAAACCCGCTACCAACCTATCTTTACTTATTCGAAGAATGGTTGATCCTCTGTTGTTCTCGTTGAAGACAACTCTACCCTCTCACGTTGAAGCCTCTGAAACAAGTTATCCTTTTTTAGCCTCCGAAACAACTTTCCTTCTTCGACGTTGACACATCTTCGAGCCTCCGAAACTTGTTATCCTCTCACGTTCAAGCCTTCAAAATCTTCCACTTCTTCAACTGCGTGATTCTCGAATCAAGTCCGTTATTCCAACATCCTACACAAGTGCTTGATTCTAGGTAAGTATTTTGCATTGTTTTAATTGGGTGTGTCAAATGGGTGGGGGGAATTTTTTTCATCTAGGTATTTCAATTGGGTAATGGGTGTCGAATGGGTGGGGAGAAATTTCATCTGGGTATTTCAATTAAGCGATGGGTGTCGAATGGGTGGGGGGTTTTTTTTCATCTAGGTATTTCAATTGGGTGATGGGTGTCGAATGGGTATTTCCTGTTCGTCTTCTTTCTGTTGTTTTTATGCTTGTTGAGCAGTCACCTGATGTTTGTATTTGTTAACAAAATATGCTTTGAATTAATTACAGTTGGGTTCAACTACCATTGACTTGAAGCCAATAGAAGGTGTAGTGCTTGTTGTGGAGAAGTGCATCACCTCGCCATTGCTGTGGAGAAGTGCATCACCTCGACATTTATTAGATTCCTTGAAATGATCTTTTCTCTTCTCTATTGGATTGTACAGATTCCTAGCTGAAAACATACATCAAAATATGTTCTTTCTATTTTCCTTTTGGTTTTCCTTCCCCTTTTAACTGGGTTTTTGTGATTTTTCATGAGCTATTAGGACACACAAGCTCTTGTGAGTTTCTGGGCGTTTGGTCTCTTTTCTTGGCAAACTCCTTTTTCTGGGTTTGTTGGGACATAAAGTCTCACATGCCTAGTTGTTTTTTTATAGACATATAAAGGTTTGCAGAGAACAAACAAAAATTCTTATGAAAAATTTTGAAAAAGAAGTTCCTATTTTGTAAAGTTTTGTTTTTGGTAAATTCAGTTTTCCTGTTTGTAAATTTTCATTGAATTTTCAAGATCCTTCACTTTAAGCAAAAGAGAAAGTCGTGGGCAAGCAAGGACCTTGTTGTCATTGTGGAGTTACAAGTGAGTTCTTATTCCTCCATTTTTTTTCCCCTCATTAAAGATGGGAAAGTTTTTCCTTAGCCTCAACTTTTTCAGTCTAATGTTTTTATTAATGATTCAATCTTTTGTGCCTAGAAAATTTTACAGGACCAATAAACAGTTTGACTATATATAACATGGAAAATGATATATATGAAGAACTTAAGTTGTTTCTCATTGTTTTTTTGTTAATCTACTGATTTGGATTAAAGGGATACTTGTTTCTGTGACAAATGAGATATAGATTTGTTTTCCAATGAGTTTTCTTATCGAATTCATAGATCTTTTTAGTTTCTGCGCTTGTTGGTTCTTTTTCTTCTTGGACTTTTTAGTATAGTTTGAACCATCCTTCCTTACAGGAACAGAGTTTGGTGTCTTTTTGTACTGGTCATTGGATAGACTGTATTGGATTAGTTGACGCTTTCATTTTTGTGTACCAAAGAATGTAATGATCCCAAATACTAAGTCAAAACTGTAGTTTTTTCTGTTTTGTGTTCTTATGAAATTGATCAAATGAAGCTAGGCCCTTTGCATATGCTGTTAAGTTCTTGATGGAGCTGTTCATGTCTTTAATATGGAAAATATCAAACTATTTAAACATTGGATCGGGAATTCTATGGTCTTAATGTGTTATGCACATTGTTCTAATACAATCTCAGAATGAACTTTGATTGTAAAAATGCCATTAGCTTTAAAATTAATTGGGAATGTCATCATTTTGCAACATCGTTTTGTTTTTATCTCGTTCAATTAGGACCACTTGTTTGGATTATATTATGCAGAATATGATTAGCTAATATACTAATAATCATAATAAAATTAATAATAATAAAATAGAAGAAGAAGAAAATTAATAATAATAATAATAAGTTTAATAATAAAAATAAGAATAAAATTAATAATCAATAGAAAAATTATAAGAATAATTAATAAGAATAAGAATAATAAAGTTAATAATACTAATAATTAATTAACTAATTTGAAGAAGAAAAAATTTAATAATAACAAGAAATTTAATAACAAAAATCAAATTAAAAATAATTGATAAAATTAAAAATAATAAGAATAATAATAAGTAGAATAATAATAATAATAATAAATAAATAACAATAATAAAGTTCATAATAATAATAATATAATTAATTTCGTATAATAAAAAATAAAAGTTAATAATAATAATAAGAAGAAGAAGAAGAAGAAGAAAATTTATAATAATAATAAGAATAATAAAGTTAGTAGTAGTAGTAGCAGTAGCAGTAGTAGCAGTAGCAGCAGCAGCAGCAGTAGTAGTAGTAGCAGCAGCAGCAGTAGTAGTAGTAGCAGCAGTAGTAACAATAGTAGTAGCAGCAGCAGTAGCAGGAGTAATAACAGGAGTAGTAGCAGTAGTAGTAGAAGGAGAAGGAGGAGGAGGAGGAGGAGTAATAATAATAATAATAATAATAATAATAATAACAATAATAATAATAATAATCATAATAAGGATTTTAATAATAAAAATAAGAATAAAATTAATTGATAAAATCAATAATAATAATAATAATAATAATACTAATAAGTAGAAATTTTATAATAATTAATAAGTAATAATAATAAGAATAATAAAGTTAATAATAATAATAATAAAAGTATTTTAGTCTTTTTGTTAGTTATTCCTTTCCTATTCCAATTTTAAATTTTCAAACCAAACAATAGAATTGAGATTCTTTATCTATTTCATTCCTTGAACTAAACAAAATAATACACATTTTATTCTATTCTTCATCTTTTCTATTCCAAAGAGTAACTATTCTATTCCTTATCTATTTCATTCCGTGAACTAAACAGGCCGTAAATGCTTGATCAAATGATAGTTGATACTTGGCAAAACAGAATCCATCAAGAATTCAAATCAAGTATGATTCAATTAACTCTTAGATTTTATATTTTCAAGATATTTAATTATTACTTTATGGTAAAAAATTATAAATTTTACATTTTCATCCAACTAGTAAAAATCATGAACTTGCCATAGTGATTTTTAGATCCGGCCGGGTAGTTTTATGGGCCTGTATATATTTTTATGCTTTCTTATGGACATTTTCTGTTTTACATTATGTTGTAATGTATAGCATTTTCAGCGCTAAGCCAACAATTATAAAAATATGCCCCTCCGCCTCGGTCTGGGACTCGTTAAAGAAATAGTATCTACTATAAGCAAAAATATGAGAAATGCAAAATCAGATATGACAGGCAAAGGTAGCTTTGCTTTTATTAATAAAAGGAGAGCGAAGATGAGGAGGATAAGATTAATAATACAAAATGCCCAAGTATGATTGGTGAACGTCAAAATTTTGTTCCTCATCTCAACTGCATAATTCTTTCCCTCAGATAGACACGAACACGATAACAAAATAATTTCTCCATATTTTCTCTCCCTGAATACGGAATCCACACACTCTGTTGGTGAGTATAGATAAAAATGGTGAGAATTATACCTATGGCGTCTTCTATTCGACCTTCTCTATCCACCTTTAGGTTGTGTAATGGTAGCTTTACTACCCCTCGCTATGCTACTGCTACTTGCTCATCTCTCTTTTCCTTTCGCACCGGATTCGATTGCCTTGGAATTGGTAAGGCCCTGTTTTACCTGTTAAACCCTAGCCTTGTGTTTAATTTCGGTTTTGGTTTTTATTTTAATTGCTAAGAATGTTTATACCAAGTTTGTTTCTTTTGGTCTTGTGAATGTATTTTGCACATTAACGTTGGCGACTTGCAACCCGGAAACATGACAGTTCACCTAGGTGGATAATCATTAGATACCGAGTTGAATTGTGGTGTATTGCTGAACTTGTTTTCGTTTAACATTTCCTCCATTCGTTGAAGTTTGGGAATTGCCTGTCTGATTCAAGCTTCATTTTTCTGGTTTTCTTCAAGGCATTTATGATTTTAGCTTTATTGTTTTCCAAGTGATGCTCATTCACTTATTTCCCTTCTCTGAAATGCTGTTGAATGAGCTATTTGTTTATCCTTTTAGTACGCTGGTTCCCAGGTGGGAAATATGTTCTCGAATGAATTTTTTGAGTACACAATTGATATTCTTCCCAAATTTCCAAGTACAGATTTTGGAGTTTGCTTTCTGGGGTTTGGTTAGTGGAAAATGTTTTGTCATGTGCTCTTTGTCTGCTGGGTGATGACATTAGAGAGTTCTAATTTGAAGTACAGGTGTTACACAATCAAAGTTCGACGACTTTAAAGTTTCTAAGATTTTGAGAAAAGAAGGTAATAGACTTAAAGTCGCAGCAAAGGGTAATATCGCACAATCAAGCACCACCACCACCCCAGAAAATGCTTTGGAGTGGGTTAAAAAGGACAACCGAAGAATGCTGCATGTAGTTTACCGTGTTGGAGACTTGGACAGGACTATAAAGTATGTGTAGATTTCTTGTTTTTCTCCTTTGCAATTAATCTTTAGGAAATCGTGAACTGTCACTAAGAAATATCTTGTCAACTCAGATTCTATACAGAGTGTTTAGGGATGAAGTTGCTAAGAAAACGTGACATACCAGAGGAGAGGTATACAAATGCCTTCCTTGGATATGGACCAGAAGATTCGCACTTTGTCATCGAATTGACTTATAGTAAGCAACCAAGCTATTTCTCACTTTTGTCAAACCTTTTAATACATAATGTATTGAACATGTAAATGATATTGTAGTAAAGGTGCAGTTTTTACTCTACTGTGTGAGTAACTTGTTCATGTGCTATTGTTAGATTACGGGGTTGACAAGTATGATATTGGTTCTGGATTTGGACATTTTGGAATTGCAGTCGATGATGTAAGTTTGCCTTATTGTTAGAACTTTCTGCAATCCGGCATGTTTGAACTCCTGGGTTTAATTTCTGCCATGCAATATTTTGCAAACTTTTAGGCTTATAAACTTTCTCAACTGCTCAGGTTACCAAGACTGTAGAGCTTATAAAGGCTAAGGGTGGCAAAGTAACTAGAGAACCTGGTCCTGTTAAAGGTGGCAAAACAGTGATTGCGTTTATTGAAGATCCTGATGGTTACAAGTTTGAACTTTTAGAAAGGGGGCCTACCCCTGAACCACTTTGTCAAGTGATGCTGCGAGTTGGCGATCTTGATCGCTCAATAAACTTCTATGAAAAGGTGTGAATTTGTTCACTTTAAATTGATAAAGATTGTTCCTGATTTTCATCCTCCTCACTGATTCTTGCTTACATGTCATGTTTATTTGCTGTAAATCTCCGATGTTATTATGATCAGGCTTTTGGCATGGAGCTCCTTCGGAAACGAGATAATCCAGAATATAAGGTAAGTCAGCATCTCTGGGTAAATAGTGTATTGCAGATAGATTGGGCTACTTGAATATTTTGTGCTGAACAGTTTATGAGGTTCAACTTGTTGGCCAGATTTGGTAGTTATAGAGTTTTACATCACATTGACAATTCTTTCTGCTGAAATATTTATTTGTTGATTTCTTTGTTCAAATATAAGAAACATTTGAATTATGAGAGTATAGGAATCCTTGCCTAACTTATGTCTGGAACAAGCTGGATTAAGGGAAAGCCATAGTTTCCATTGCTCTGTGATGTAACATTTCCTCTCTGTAAGGCTCTTCTGAATAGTTTATTAGGAAAACCTTTGCGGTCATTATAGATAGCCATATAGTTGGTTTATGTTAACTTCTTGTTATGGTATCTATTATTTGTCTTTGAATATTTGTTACTAACAAACAAAATTCTCATTTGGGTCAGTAGTGAAATTTTATGCAATATAACCATTTTCTTAACCTCTTGGAAGTTGTAAGATTGCAAAACAGCAATTTGACAAATAATGTTTCTTGTGAAAAAATTCTTACCTGCAAAGTGAATTAGAGACACTAATCCGTGTCAGCTGTCAATTGCAGACATGCACTAAAATTTTGTTTCCTCAAATGGCTCTTTTCTACTTTCAAGCTCCCTTTCCTGTGTTTTATTTCAGGAGTCGATAAGTTCTCTTAGTAGATGATTTTGTGCCTTAGTTTTATAACAAATATGCTGTAGGTATTCTGACTTTTGAAGGAGAAAGTGAGGAATGATCAAGCAAGATCCTTTTCTTTTTTCTAATACTTCATTATCCGATCGCTAACATTGTTGTCTTTATAGCGTGGGAAGAAAGGACACTGATGAAAATTTTGGTCTTTGATAATCTGTTAATCCTGTTTTACTGGATAATACAGAAGTCAGTTAAGAAAATTTTGAGAGAAAGAAAAACTGGATTTTGAATTTAGTTTCTTAAAAATCCGCATCCAACATGTCAAATAACTCACATTTCATTTTAGTAACAAATTGCAATGATATTCACATCTAAAATTGTGGAAAATACTTTAAGTAGACAGACTTACATGAATCTGGCTCTCACTCGTAAAATGTTGAATACTATTGGTAGCAGTATTTGCTACTTCACTGAATTGAATGGTTTCCTCTTCTTTAATGCATGTTTCCGCAGTACTACTCTTAAAAGTTGATCTTCCTACAATCATGACAGAATTTCTCATCACAACTTGGCATTCTTTCTTCATATTGATATGCTGTTTCAATAGAAACTTCTGAAACATGCTTCAGCCTTGATATTAGGTTTGTGGATTATTGTGCAAATTGATGCGATCTTATGTTCATGACTATTAGTATACAATTGCAATGATGGGTTACGGACCTGAAGATAAAAGTGCTGTGCTGGAGTTGACATACAATTATGGGGTCTCTGAATATGAGAAAGGCAACGCTTATGCGCAGGTCAAATTCTTTCCTTAATGTTGGTGTTGGGATCACCATCTTCCTGTTTGTCTTTATATGTATTTGATTGATTTGCAAATGCTCTGCTTCATTGGTTCTATGGAATGAATTTTTTCATTGTAACAGATCGCAATAGGCACAGATGATGTCTATAAAACTGCAGAAGCAATAAAGCTTTTTGGTGGAAAGATTACCCGAGAACCAGGACCTTTACCTGGCATCAACACCAAAATTACTGCTTGCTTGGATCCTGATGGTTGGAAGACGGTATATGCTTTTGTAAAACTTGCATCGTCAGTTCTTTTCTAATACTCTTATCTTTAAAAAAGTTACTTGATGCCAAAGTGCATTTTTACCTTTACAAAAATTACTTGATACCGGAGCGCTGGGTAGCTCTTCTATTGACTTGTTTTTTGATATCAGAGCGCTGGGTAGCTCTTCTATTGACTTGTTTTTGGGTATGATCTCTAAAAATTTCGTTAAGGAACCGAGTAGATGAGTTAAATACGAAAACTTAAGTTGCAAAGCAGCATGAACTCTTTTATACTAGGCCTGACTTCTTTCTCTTATGCCTGATGGTATATTTAGGCTGCATGGACTAATTGATGCTATCATACTTATCCTACTCCCTCTTTTATTTGTTAATTTTTCTTTTCCGATCCCAACCCCTCCTTCTCCCAACCAACACCAACCCCCTGTCTTGTATGCCATTGACCACAAAGCAGGAACGTAAAAGAAATTCATTTTGTGCATGAATCATGGCATATGCTTGTATATTTATTTCATTGTAAAACTATAATTTTGTTCTCTTAATTGCAGGTGTTTGTGGACAACATAGACTTCCTCAAGGAATTGGAGTGAGTTACTTTAGGAGCTTGATCAATATGCCAACTGAAGTTTGTGGGGCCAAAATGAGTGTCTGACGGAGACAATAGGTTCTCATTTTGTAGATAGAAAGTAGCGATCATAGTGGACAATGGCAATAAACATCCTGCTGATAGCTAAGTAGCGGTAGAGTAAGTTAGATATGCTTATTTGTCGTAAAATTATATTCCCTTTTTTTTACCTCTTTCCCTACGAAAAATGCTTAATCTTTGGAAGCATATTTAACAATGTCAGAATTGTGTATTTGTAACATGCGGTTTTGGAGGTATTTGGTAGCTGAAGAAACTTTGTACTACCAATTAATGCAAATTTTAAGTATCTATCAAATTTAATAAACATTATTATGCACATTCTTTTAGTCACTAATTCCAATACTTTGTCTTTCAAATTGCTATTTTGCCACTTACCTTTGCAATGAGTTCCCCTTTAAGTGGAAGCTTCATTTTTAACATTGTGTGAAAGCTAACTTGGATTACCAAGTTAGAAAACATAAAGTTCAATTTTAAAATTGGAAAATAAGTTAAAAATGTTTGATTGCTTACGGAAGTATTTAAGATTAATGTGGTATTTTCATCTTTCAAAAAAAAATTATTTACGTTGTTTATATGTTATTCAATTGTATGAGTTTGCTAGAATTAGTTTACTTGAATGCTATGATGTGGAGTAGTAGTCAAATATCCTTAAAACCCTAATATACATACTAATCTTCGAAACCCCAAATGATGGAGCTAATTAACTCATCCAAGGTAGTAGAAACTGAAAGATGAATCAGGAAAAAGTTTTTGAGGGGAGACTGATGATTGGAGATGATGATAATAATAACAATGAGAAGAGCAGTTTAGAAGAGGCCAATATAACAGTGTTGAACACAATGATGACAAAGGAGCGAAAACAAGAGGAGATGCCGCACAAGATATAAGAACTATTACGGGTATTGACAGCAAGGGCATCGATGAAGGCCTATTGAAAAGACAGTGGTTACATTGGCAAGGACTGTTTGGACATTGGATATCACCGATGACCATTTTTATTAGTAATTTCGCATTAGTTTGAACCCCTTTAGATTCATTAAAGTATCTTTTTTTGGTTTACAAAGAAAAAAAACAAAAAATTAACGCAATGTTTTGAAATACAATGCACCTTGCGCATCTTTGTGAAATAGCTCCTGGATGACCATCGGAGGCTCCTATAAGAGATGTAGGCCTGGACGTAATAATACTGCAAGAACCGTCAGTCTGTCGACACACTGATTTCCCTCGCGAAAGACATGCTGAATGTGGACCTTCCAGGCTCGGTGTAAAAGACCTCGAATACCTGCCACCAAAAATTATCCTCAGTTAGAACTATTTGGGAGGAAAAGAGAATGTTAAATGACCTCTAAAGAGTCCACGTCGACGACAATGCGTCGATAGCCTAGATCCCATACCAGTTTAAGTCCTAAAAAACACCCCAAATTTCTGCAATTAAAGGCGAACCCCTTCCTATTTGCTGCTGAAACCCACCACACCACTTCCCATGACAATCTCTAATTAATCCTCCAACTGAAGCCTTGTTGAATCCTTATTTTACTGCACCATCTGAATTTAATTTCACCCAACCCTCCAACGGTTTAGTCCAGCCCACTAAGCTACTCACAAGCAAGCCCTATGTCAGAAACACGCAATTTTTCATAGCTCTTGCGTATGCTATCCAATCTATGTAATACATAAGTGTCCTGGTACCACCTTCCGGCCAAACAAAGCCAATTTCAAAAGGCTACTATTCCTCTATTTCCACAAAAACTAATTGGTGACGCCATAGATTATAGCCCACTCTACTTGCTTTACTTTTGAATACTTCATTAGGTTTGACTTTAGCCACATCCACTCGTCTTGCTAGAAAAAGCTCGTAGTTACCACCTCAAGGGGAAATTTACACCAGAGAACTTTCACTCTTGGGCAGTCCTTTACCACATGCAATGTTGTCTCTTCTTGCCCACATAAATCACATCTGCTATCCGTGGCGATATACCGGGTTATTCGCCGTTGATTGGTCAGAAGTTTTCTGTTAGCCAAAAACCAAAGAAATGACCTAATCTACTGAGGTCCTGTCCATTTCCAAATAACCTCCCAAAGTTTGTGGTTTATGTCCGTGGATCGTCCTTCAATTAAATCGTATGCTGACGCTACTATGAACCCCTCGTGATTGGTGGGTTCTCACACCAACCTGTCTTCCCCTATACTTTCGACATTAGGGCGGATATTCACTAGTTCCAAACAAACTGTGGAAAGAAGGTACTGTTGAAACTCATGCCAGAGCCAGTTACCCCCTTCATTAGTAAATTCTGCGATCGTAGCGTAAAGGTTGTTGTCCAAAATTTGAGAGATCGCCACGAGGATTAGTGGACCCCATCCATCCACCCAGTTATCCAGCCAAAATAAAATACGCCTCCCATTGCCCAGGGTCCATTTGCTTCCTTGTCGTACAACCTGCCAGGTTGCCGAAATCCCCCACCATATTATCGAAGCCCCTATCTTATCAATCGTTTGGGGTATATGATAAGCATCTAGTAGATATTTAGCTCGGAGTATCAAGACCCATAAAGCTGTGGGTTTAGTAAGCAACTCCTAACCTAGCTTAGACAGAACCACGTCATTGGTAGGATGAATTCTTTTAATGCCCAGACCTCCTGTGGACTTTGGTTGACACACGGACTCTAAATTAACAAGATGCCTTTTTCGCTGATCGTTTGTTGAGCCCAATATAAAATCTCTCATGATTTTCTCCAAATTGTCACAAAGTTGACGCAGAATTCGGACCATTTTCATTATGATTTCTATACAATAAAAGGATCTAATATCAAAAGAATGCTCTGGCCTTCTGTTTCAATCATGTTGGAATGTGGTTGGAATAGATAGTTAATGGAGGTGAGGGTCTAGTTATGTTCTACTTGTGAATGTATTGGAAAACATTAAGTGTCTCAAATTGATGGGAAAACGTGTGGTTTCTTTACTGAAGTTGATGCATTAGTTATAGGATTGATTCATAAGAATTTTCAGGGAAGAGAGTAAATAGTACAAAGCAGTCTATGTTGAAGGACAATGAGTAAGTACATGGGTTTGAGAGAATTCGAAGGTTGGTTCATTTTCTGAGAAAAGTTAATTATTTAGGATTATTTTATTACAGAGGCTGAAATGACCCATATTTAACAAGGAATTGATGTCTCTTAATCTTCATATATGTGTACAATTTTTCTTGAAAATTTTTAGAATTTAGGCCTCAATTTTAACTTCTAACTTGGATATGAATAATCATTAAATAAGGTTAACGGTGCATGTATTATCTGTGTCAAATTCCTTTGGTTCTTAGAAGGGAAATGCAGGTAGTTGCATTTAATATGTATCTGTTTTTTGGGTTAAAAAGTTGTCAAAAAAATAACAATTGGTGTCGGTAAAATTACTGATAATAAAATGGCACACCTAATGAATCTAGCAATTGTGACAATTCACTATCAGTTAAGATATATTATTTATAAATAATAAATAATGATCAATTGATAAAGTTAATGTTAATTTTCTGAAAAACAAATACTCAAAAGAGATAATTCTACATAAAAGAAGTAAGTTCCTTTGAAAAGTCCTTTAAAATTCATGTGACTTAATTTATGATGCATTTATTTTTGAAAGATCATATACTTATTTCTATATTAAACAATTTTTATATTGGTATTAAAGCCAATCATATATTTATCTTAATTATGAAATTTGTCTAAATAAATTAAAATTGTTCTTATCTTGATCTAGATAAATTAAAATTTAGGTGGTTTATGTTAAAAGTGATTTTATTCAATATCTTACATTGTATTGCATGAGTGTTGAGAATAAATATATATTAGTTACCTAGACTCCATGCATTTTTTTTATCAAGTTTCGTTTTATGTCTTAATCACATAAAGGATAATAGCATAATCCTGTAATGTCAATTTTAAATTTAGTTGATAACTAATTTTTTATGTGCTTTAGCCTAAGACATAAGCTAACAGTGACGAAGAGAAGAATGCTCTGTTAGACACGCAACCTTACTACTAGAAGAGATAAGATTAAGAATGTAACGATAAAGAACAAATTGAAGGTGACTAATATTATTAAAAAATTAAGAGAAATAAGGCTTAAGTAGTTTGGACATGTTAAAAGGAAGCATCCAAACATTCCAATGAGAAGATGTAAAAAATTGTATTTGAAGATCGTAAAAGGAAAAAAAAGGCCTAAGAAGAAAGCTTGATGACAAGAGTGTTTTTGTTGGCTACAGTGAAGAAACTAAAGGCTACAGACTTTATGATGGCTATAGCTGAAGAGATTAAAGTAATTAAGAAGAATAAAACATGGACCTTGGTGGATTTACCAAAGGCGAAAGAGGCAATTGGTATAAAATGAATTTACAAGTCCAAGCTTAATGCTGATGGTTCTTTAAAAAGAAATAAAGCATAATTGGTAGCTAAAGGATATGCAAAAGTTCCAGATATTGATTTCACTAAAACTTATGCTCTAGTTGTTCATTTTGACACTATTAGAATGGTTTTGGCTTTGGTAGCCCATAATAATTGAGTACTTTATCAATTGGACATAAAATTAACCTTTCTTAATGGTAATCTAGAGGGTGTGTATGTTGAGCAACCTCAAGGCTTTGTGGCAAAAGATTAAGAACACAAACTTTACAAGTTACACAAGACACTCTATAAACTTAAACAAGCACCTCAAGCTTGGTACAATAAAATGGATGTTTATTTTGCTTAAAACAATTTTCAAAAGAGTGCTATTGAGCCTACTTTATATGTTAGACAACATAACAATGATTTCTTGGTTGTTTGCTTATATGTTGATGGCATGGTTCATACTGGAAGTTTGTCTCAAATGGTGGAAATGTTTAAAAGGTCCATGATGCAAAATTTTGAAATGTTATACTTGGGTCCCTTATATTATTTTTTGGGAATTAAAGTGGTGCAAGATTCAAATGGAATCTTTATTTGTCAAAAGAACTATGTAATTGATTTGTTAAAAGGAGCAGGAATGGAGAATTGCAAGCTAGTCAAGACTCCATTGAATACAAATGAAAAGTTGTCTTTAGATGATGGAGAAGAAAAGATTAATGTAAATCTATTTAGAAGCATTGTGGGAAGTCTCATTTATCTCACTCACACAATACCTAATATAATTTTTGTTGTAAGTCTTATTTCCAAGTTGAAGCATCATCTAAGTAAGAATCACTTAGGGGCAACAAAAAGAATTCTTCGTTATGTACAAGGGACTTTAAATTTTGACATTAGATATTTGAAAATCAATTTAAATACTCTTGTCACTTTTACTAATAGTGATTGGGCAACTTGTTCATATGATAGAAACAGTTCAACATGTTTTATTATCAAGCTTGGTTCAGGTGTTATGTTGTGGTCCTCAAAGAAGCAGCAAAGTATAACTCTCTCAAGTACTGAAGCAGAATATGTAGCAGCAACAGTAACAACTTGTCAAATTATTTGGCTAAGAAGAATATTAGAAGATTTGAAGCAAGAAAACAATAGAGCCACCGTGATGTTTTGTGACAACTAATCCATAATTGCAATGTCAAAAAACCCAGTTCAATAAGGCATAACAAAATATGTTAAGGTCAAACATCATTTTATAAGAGAGTTGGTTGCAAAAAATATTATGGAGTTGCAGTAAAATCAACCAACATATATTTTCACAGAGGCTTTAGCTGAACCAAAAGTCAAGAAATTTTGTTCCATGATAGGTGTTGAAGAATTGAAGGCCTCCTTGAATTAAGGGCAGAAATTTTAGAAAGTAATTCAAGATTGAATCAAATATTTACCAAGTCTTTATAATTTTGTTTTTATTGTCTGTTGTGGTTGAAACAGTTGTGATTGTAGTTAAAGGAGTCAAGTAGTGGTCTAGTCCACTATGTGTTTATTGTTATATGTGTGTGAAATGTTAGCGAAGTTAGGACTAGTAGTAATGTGGGAGTTAATAACCAAATGAAATGTTTCTATTTAAGTACTTGTCACTAAGTTGTTATGCGAATTTTTTGGAAGTCAATAAAATTAGCTTTCTTTCAAACTTTTTTACGTTGTTCTTTAAGTTGATTTTGAACTACACTATCCTAACGTCAATTGCTTGAGGCCTATCTTTAGTTAGGGTTGTTTCTCGTAGAGCTTCAATAAGGACCATATTATTGATTGCCTTTACACGAATGACCTCTTGATCTACCAATGCATCCCTCTCCCTCTTCTTTAAAGTTGCAACATTGCTACTACTTCTCTTCTTATTGACCTTATTAATTAGCTTAATCAAATTCATATCTGCAACCACTAAAAGACAAAATGATTTAGGCCTAAAATTTTTTAGAAAAAAAAAGAAAAAAGAAAATGTGTTTCTTTGTTTGAAATCTAAAGCTTCCATTTTTATCGTTGTCAATAAAAGAATTACACGTCCAAAAGGATTCTTGCTTGGTCCTCTAACATTTTATGGTTTTATATCTCTTATTGAAGTAAGGACTTGAAACACCCCACACAAAGGTAAAACCCCATATTTGATCTAAAATCGAGGTAAAACCATATAGAGTACTTTCTAATAGATATGATTTAATGTACATAGTGAAATGACACTACCAAGTCTCTACGTCCTTCAAGTGGCATGCCACCATTAAACAAGAGATAATGCCATCATAATTAGGATGCAAATGACTAGGGTTGAAACTTATTTCTACTATAATGTTATAGACTATAAATGGGAGTCTCATCTCATTCACAAAACTATCGAAGTAGGCATTGTTATGCCTGGGCCTTAAAAAGTATGCCCTCTTTGAATCGAACAATTTCTTGACGTAAAGCATATAGTATATGTTAAATTTTGATATTAAATCTTCAAATACAAACCTAAACTTCTCGATGTACGTTTCCACTTCATATAAGTCAATGCCCCTCGCCAATGGCTTCGTAGCCAAGAGTCATTCTTCTGCACCTATGCCCCTAGAGCACTACAACAAAATTAGGTTTTAGCTACAAATTTTTTGGTGACAATTTGGAAATCATCGTTAAAAGCCAACTTTTGGTGACGATTTCAAAGTTCGTCACCAAAAGACTAAGTTTTTTAGCAAATCATTTGTGTAGTTGTGGAATAACCCTTAGGTTTGGTTCTAGAAGAGGACCTTGAACTTACTGTAAACTCGTTATTTTAGTTAATATCACCAGAGAAGGGATGGATGACGAGATTCAGGATATAATCTTCCTATAAGGACCCTTAAAACTTAAGTGTTAACTCTCAAGTTGCAGGTTTTATTTTATTTGAATTTAATATTAAATACGAAATGAGTGACATTGAAGAGTTTATATAATTTCAGATAATGAGTTAAATAAAGATCTAATTGAAGGCCAAGATCATGAGACCTTTTACTTTATCAAACTTTCTACCAAAATATTTTATAGGACTTAGAGTTTCTTTAGTACAAAACAATTGGATATAAACCTCTTACATAGTTCAAGAAGAATATATAATTATAAGACCCAAGTCTGTGATAGAAAATTGGTCTTAATGAATTTGTCACATTCTTTTTTAGACTTGTGATAGCAAACACTATACTTTCAATAAATGGTTTAACCAATTTGTTGCGAAAGGGACTAAGCTTGAGATTTTTACTTACCTTAAGCTCAGCTCAGTCTATAGTTAACAAGTCTGATTAAATTTGATTGGGTCTCAAGTCAGGCTCAAGCTCGAGCTTACCGATTTAGCCTAGGCTAAAGTCTGAACTATCTTTTCAAGTGTTATGTAAAATGTCTTCGTTTTATACTAGATAAAACTACTTTGTTTTGCTTAAGTTGTTGGTGCATTGTATCCATATTAAAACGGTATAGCAAAACAATGTTGTTTCAATATATGACACAAAATCTCTCTTCTTCTTCAACCAACTTCAATTAAGCTTAGTTGAAACTAAATTGGAAAATCCCTCCTCGCGAACTTGGACCTTGCCCTCCTTTCTCTTTTGATATACTCCTCCTTTAGTCCTTATTGACATCGCCACAATTGCCTTCCTCCTTTATTTAGAAATAAAAATATAATATGTTATGTTAAACCATATAAGGAAAGAGTTTATTATCTGACATGTTAACAACCATTCATATTTGATTATCTCGCTTTAAGAATCTACTCCAATTTCTTCTTTGCAAATGATTATGCATGTTATAGACAAATTTTAATAGTATTAATATATATTGATTATGCATGAGTAGACATTCAGTGTAGAAATTTTTTATTCTTGAAATAATTAGACCATTTCCATTGATTATTTTTGCTTGTTTGTATATATATATAAATGCTTGTCGAATTTAGTATGGCTATATGTTAAATATTAATTAAAGTGCATGTATAAGTAAATATTCATGAATAAGTTATATGTTTTTTATATATATTGTTTTAGATGGATGGACATTTGTTCTCTTAATATCAAATTAGAACTCTCTACTAGTATATTATCCTGTACCAAATTAAAACTCATGCTAAAAGAATAGGTTCATTAAGAAGTGATGCTTAGAATCACTTCAATAAGATGAGATCAAAGGTTGAATGTAAGATGTGTCACAAGATGTTGGTCAGAGGTTATAAAGGTGGAACCTCTCATAAAGTCATGCAACAAAAGGAAGATGAAATTAGGAGGTCAAACATTTTTTACCCTCAACATCATGAGAGGGAAGAATGCAATGACTACCACAAGTTATGATAGCAATATATTAAATTTTTTAGTAGCTAAGTGATTAATGGTGATGAATAATCACTCTCTCAATTATTGATAGCAAAAACTTCAAGATATTGTTCATCTCACTCTAGACATCGTTCAAAATTCTAACTTGGAATACTTGAAGAAAGACATTTTCAAGATTTAAGATGACCAAAAGAAAGAAATATTAAAGGGGTTTTTGAACATTCATGGATGGGTAGCCATCACATTAGATATATGAATGGTTGACAACCAAAAGAAGGATCATACGGTGAAGACAACACATTATATTGACAATTGATGGACTTTATATAGTTAACTACTGAGGTAGATTACATATTTATATTCTTTAATATTGTTATCTTTCATTTATTGATTATACTATAATTGATATTTTCATGTTTTTAAATAATAAGTTTATTTATATGTCATCACCATATACATGTGACAAGTTGACAACCGTGATGGTGGATTGCTTAATGGATTGAAACATTGATACTAAGCTTTTAACCATAACTCTGGATAACTATAGCACAAATGATGTAATGATCGAAAACTTGAAGACCAAGTTGTGGGTTCATCTTGTTGATTAGTATAGGGTTATCCTCTATATATTGCTTTGTGCATATCATGAATTTGATTGTTAAGGACAGTTTGCAGGTAATTAAGGAAGTGATGGAGTTAATATGGAGTAGTATAGTATATTAGAGTGTAACATCCAAAGAGTGAAATTTGAAGAAATTACACAACTATGCATTGTGTGTACAAAGAAGTTAGTTTTAGATTGTCTGACTAGATGGAATTCAACACTTAAGATGGTGGAGTCATCAACTAAGTTTATTGAGGTGTTTATCAAGCAAAGATAAAAAGATATGTAGTATACTTGCCCACCAATAAGATAGGAGAAGTTAGAGACATTTTATAACGCTACTAGGTTGTTCTCCAATAAAACATATCCAAATTCACACATTTGCTTTAGCAACATGTGTGAGATCAAACAAGCTTTATTTGGTTAAACATTTGATTCCAATGAGGTGATTCAGGTCATAACATAGTAGATGATGGAGAAACTTAATTCTAATTAGCACATAATAGGATAAATTATGATAGTCATTTTTGTATTGAATCGATATATAAGATGGAGATGTTATATTTTTATTATCAAAAGTTATATAGTAATTAGGCTAAAGATCATGTTCATATCATTAAATAATTTTGTTTTGATTCGTTTAATGATTATCAATTAAGATTGGACAAAGATTAGGATCGTAATATTTTAGTATTAGCTTTAACTGTAGCTTTATCTATTGTTTATATACTAGTGTGAGTCCCAAATTTGCAAAATTTATTAAAAAAAGGTTAGGAATTCTTATAATATGATGGAGTTGGATAACTATTTAGAAGCAGGTGTTATAACCTTGGTTGGAAATGTGTAATCAGATGTATTACTATAGTGGAAGACACAAGGAATTACTTTTTGGATCATGCAAGCAATTGCATGAAACCTCTTAACAATTCCAATATCTATTGCTACTTTGAAGTTTGCTTTCAATACTCGCGGTCAGATAGTTCTTGTTGTATTTGACTTCATCCTCATACTGTAAAAGCTCTTATGTATGCCCGAAGTCAGTTAGATAATGGAGATATTTATAATAGACTCTTTTCTTCAAACAAATGAATATTGAACACATGATAATTAATAATTAAATAGACCTTCATCATTAAATATTTGTTTCGATCAAATATTTAATGATGAAGGTATATTTAATTTTCGAACAAATATTTAGATAAAGGTATATTTAATTATTAATTATCATGTGTTAATAATGCTTTTATATGTAAAGAAATTGTGTGAATTATTAACGATCTAGATCATAACGATTAGCTAACTCCTTTACCGTGGATTTGACCATAGTATTGTCTCTGTTTGATAACTCAACTTTAATCTTTAGCTATAATTGATCCTTTTTTTAAAAAAAAAATTCATTTGGATAATAATAGTACTATGATAATTCCTTGTTTTAAAAATAACATGATTTTGATAATAGCACTGTAATACTTGTTACGAATATATTTAATTATATACTAATTTACACAAAATGTATTTTTATTGTTTGTTTTAAATTTACATGGAGATGTTCATTGATATATCTAAAATAATTAGTAATAGTGTTTGTATTATTTATGAATTATTTAAAAATAAATAATATTTATTATAAATATTATCTGCAGTTTGAATTATTTAAAATTTAGATAAAATCTTTTATTAAAATTATTTAATTTTAAATAATAAAATTTAATCGAAACATAATCAAGTTTCTAATAACCAAAGCTCAAACAAGCTTAGATTTGGGCTATCGGCCTACAGTTCAATTGGGCTTTAGACCACCTAAAGCCCAATTAAGTTACATATTTCAAGCCCAATTAAGACTCAAGCTAAACTCTAACTTAGGTATTTTTTAGCCCAAGTTGGCCAACTACCAAGCCTAAAAGGGACAAAGAACTTGCCCCACATTAACTTGACCTTGGGACCTCACATTTCACTCGGCCAATTTCATCCTACGAAACTATATAGATACATACGTAAGGCCTAAGCATCCTACCGCCTCTTTAGAAAAGGGACTTCCAGTTACCTCTTCTGTATAAAAAGGACTTTGTGTTTGAATCAAAAGTAAAGTACCTTTACCACACAAGATTTTATTGGTGATTTTATAGTAGAAATCCTTACGAGGGAGAGCTTATCCTTGCGTCGGAGAAAACTAATCCTAATGCCGATCCTAGGACCCAGTTAGAAGCCCACAAATTTGAAGAAAACTCATGATATAATGGCCCACAAATTTAGTGGCCGACAACCATTATCCACCTAAATTTTGATGCGTAGTATTAAAACATCCAAACCATTTACAGCGAACCTTCGTGCTGAACAGGTTTAAAGTTCTTGCGGTAACTTAAGAAATAGTTATCCACTGCTATTTTGCACAAGCTTCATAATTTCAAGACCATATTAATGCTCCCCCATTGCGAGCATTTATCGATTAGTTGCACTATTTTAGGTTGTGAAGACAGCTTCAAAATTCCTAAATGACTTGAGAGCATAATATTTTATATTTCGAACTTCAGTTCATGTTTTCAAAATTTTAGAAACTGATATTAGATTATTATACATCATTTGAAATCAAAAGAATAATCTAGCAGACTTTAATTATGTCACATTCCTAAAAAAAACAGACGACCAACAGATGCCTACTTTGGATTCGACACAAAATGGAACATAATCGAAAAATATAGTGCATAACAACATGCTGGGAGATATTGAATGCTAAGGTTCTAAAAACACGAAATGATACCTTCCGCAGTCTCTTCAATGAAACCCATAATCTCTATTAAGTCCTGGATCAACCTGCCACGTTTCCACAAAACCCAAATGCCAGGCATAACTAAAAAGATGAACAACGCAAATGCTGAGAAGAGGCCAGTCAAGGAAATAGAGAAGACCCTAAAATTTCATATCCTTCTTACCATATGTGAAACAAAATGGGGTCTTAGAGAGAAGGTCCCAAGTGTTTCGAAGTGCGGTACTACCCTGATATAAAAATTTCTCGATGTCTTTAACTGTGTTAACTATGCCTTAATCCATTTCAACGTCGAACACTTGCTTCTGCAATTGCCTGAGCTTGCACTAAGAACATTCCAGCTTGCATTCTTCAGCTGTTTGTTGACAGCCTACAAGATTAAAAAGCAGTACGAACAACAGCACTAAAAGAGAGCAACTTTATTCACTGTCATGGTAGCAGAAACAGAATCATCCGAGCATTTGCACTTTTCAGCTGGATCAAGCCACAAAAATTTCCTTCGCCAAACCTGTTCCAAACCTGTACATTTACCTTCGGTATTAACCCAGAAACCAATGACCTTGTCCAATCAATCAACTGACTATAAGGATATTTTCTAATGCTTGGATGGTTTTCCCAAACAGCTACAATCTGACATCCTACTACTTTTCCTTTCCTTGATTCTTTCCAGTATTCTCATTCCAATCAAATTACATCCTAATTTCCTTGCCTGAATCAGAGACTGTATTCTCCTTCAGAGGATTGTATTTGATGCATAGTTTGTTGTCAAGAGCAACTGAACTGAGAATGCAACCTCTGATCAATGGATTCCAATATCCCACCAGTGAGCATGACAACACAATTAATCAGAAGATGGTCCACTGATTAGCGGATAGGCAGCCTCATACTTGTGACAAGTAGTAGTAAAGACCCAAAGGCAAGTGTTAGCAGACTTCATATGACATCCCTCCTTACCAGTTCCTGGTTGTAAATTTGTTGCCGCAGAAAATGCCATGGGAGAAGGAACCCTGCAAATTAGAAAGTATGACTTGATAATTGAGAGGGATATATAAAACTATTAGCCAACGTGATGACCAAAACATCAGACAAATAAATAAAGCTGAAGTAAACATGGGTTCTTTTTCGCTAGGAAAGTTTACATAGGTTCTTTTTAGCTAGCAAACTTCTCTTCTATGTTAAAACTAGAGCAAATGCAGGACAATATTTGATTGAAACAGGAAGCATGAATGTCAAGCAACAAATTATTGCAAGAATCTAACAACTATTTCCATATGTTGGCAAGGAGGTGGAATAAATAATCATAAAAGCCAGTCAAGGTCATTTTCTCTGCATTAGCATTCTAACATGACCAAATTAAAATTTGGAAAGAAATGCACACAAGGAAATTGAAATATTGCTAAACACATCACCTTTGAAAAGTTTTGAAGCAAATAAGAATTTGAAAGAGCTATTGTGTAGCATAGCTGATAATTGAGATCAAGCTAGGCAAAATCCTAATGCGTAAAGCAATTACCAGTATTTTGAGCTATAACCTTCCGCGAGCAACTGAACTCCAAAATAGTTGACCATAGCCAATCAACTGAAGAGCAATCTTGCTCATTACCAATGCATTTTGCAAGAAATTTCTATTAACCCTGCAAAAGAGTAGCTGCCAGAATGCCTAGATAACATTCTAGTTTTTGTGGCAATTTGAAGTATCCCATATGTGACCAATGATTATGCATCAACTTTACATCTTCTACACTATGGTAGAGAAATTTGGAAGAAGTGAACAGGAGATGGACATTCTCAAGTCTCCATGACATCAAAAATACTAAGAGCCGGGAAATGAATACCATTCAAGCAACTTTTAAAGACGTTAATTGGCCAAAAGAAACTGTCTTGTCTGGTGATGAAAAGAAGAAATTGATGGATAAAAGCTTCAAATTTAATTCTTCACACATGGAGGCACAAATACAATATCTTTATGAGTCAATTACGACATCTATATACACAGCCCAGGAACCAAACTTATGTTGGTATCCTATGACAACCAACGTGTCTGTAGTCACCTTGTAAAGTAATGCAACCAAGTTTCATCAGGTAACAAGTGTATCAGAGCCCAGGAAATGCATTAACAACCATCTTGATGAGAAACATAACGGAAGGCACCATCCTGTGTCACCAAAGATTTTGTTCCCTCTACTGAGTTATCCAAGAATCTTCTAGTCCAGATCACAGTAAAATCATACTGCATGATAATTGGCCGCCGTGCTGTTAACTGCAACTCTACAACAGGACTCCCATAGAAAAAGGCAGTATTGAACTTCACTCAAATGCACTGACAATAAGTTTACCATCTTGATCACTTGGCACTATGGCGCTGCAATGCTGAAATCCAACTGCTTGAGGGGCCAATTTTACTGTTATTTCCATGACCAGGATTTGGTGCTTCAGTTTGAATGATAGGTTTTGCTAAATTTCTTATCGAAGTGCCAGCAAGTGAATATGAGGTGGATGGTATATTTGCCTCACCTTCCATCTAAAAGAATAGGTCTTCAATCCGTCAAATTTTCAGCATTTTAGTGAAATTTGATGCAATATAGGGAAACAGCTTAAAGATAGCCCCTGTCAGAAAATGAACTTCTAGAAGAGACATAAACCTTAGAAGTTCTAAACTAAAACTTCATTCTGTAAAATCATAGCAAAATTGGACAAGGTTTATCAAGAAAAAAATTGGTCTTTGGAATTTTTATCAGTAATCTATACACAATCTGCATGCTTGGCTCAGACTTACATGCTTGTCAATCTGACTGTCGGAAATAAAATTTTTGGCTGCTCCTGATTTCAATTCCATTCGTATGCCAGCACCAGAAGACCGCACAACCTCAGACGAGTAAGGAGGATTACTATTTCCTGCAGGTCATAACAACTCATATTAGTTCCCCAAAAAGGAAGTAAGATCAGCTAAAAACCAGCTAATATAATAACTATGGCGCAAATGGAAAATCAAGACTCAATAATGGTAAAATTTTTAAGGACATAATCTATCACATAACTGTGAATTTACCATGCTAACCACTGGATTATTTTGAATGATGATAAAGCTTTCTCCTACTAATTACTTTTCAGCACCTATTCCGTGTGGCATAAAAAGATTGGACTGTGTGGAATAGTTAATCTAAAGATGGTTGTTTCACTCAAATGCACTTCTCACTACTCGCTTTTTTGTGTACCAAGATGATTGAACTGTGTGGACTGATAAATCTAAAAGGTTTGTTATAAAACTTCTAAAACGTTTAACAGTATGTAGACCATGGATTCGACTTAAAAGAAAGTCATTGAACTCATAATTATCCTAGGCCACCTTTTTTCCTTTCTTTCTTTCTCGAAAGACAGAATTTCAGTCATGAATATCTGCAGACAACATAAGGCAAGTTCTGACCTTGAAAATTCTCCACGTCTTTTGGAACTGCATGACTGCTACTTGCTCCAGGAACTGGCTGTGATATGAGAACTTTAAAATTTCAGACTTCTATATGGCTATTCCCCAATTTTAAACTAAAAATGCATTTCTTTATGCAGAGATAAAACTTGAAGCCACATTCATGCATCAATTGTAGCATGAGTTTTAAAATAAATAGAAGATGCAAGTTACTGACCGACAAGCGAGGCTGACTTTTTCCCTTCTGTGACTGCTGGTATTTGATGATGGTCCAATCAAATATATAATCAAATTCCAATCCTGCCAACAGATATCATGAAGATTCCCACTAAAATACTAATCAAGAAGATGTATTCAATTGTATTTTTTATGATATGGAGAGTGAACAGATTTCGTGAAGGTCTGCAAAAAATTGCTTGCTTTTCTATATTCCAATTCAGTACAAAATCTTGGTTCAAAATTGAATGCAATTCTTGCAAGTTGTAGTGGCTATATCCAGGTAGATCTTGAAATGCAAATTTTTGGTTGTCCTAATATACTATAGACTGAGTGCCTGTTTAGATGAGTTTATATCAGTAGAGCATTTGTTAGTAGTGCTTTTCTGAGAAGAGCTTTTCTAAAAAGCCAGTTGATTGTTTGACTGTTAATTAAAAAAATAGCTTTTTTGAAAGAGCTTCATATAGTAGACTGTTTGGTAACATAAAAATAAAAAGCACTTTTATTAATTTTAACTATATTTTATAAACGTAAACATCGAAAATAATAAAAGTAAAGTCTACCTGAAAAAACTAAAATAAAGAGCTTTTTTGAAAAGCTCCAAATTTGAGTTTCTTAAAAAGCTAAATTTTAGCTTTTACAAAAGCTGTATTTTAGCTTTTACAAAAGCCATTTCTACTTAAAAAACGTTTTTAAATTTTACGACCAAACACTCTTTTTTCTTCAAAATAGCTTTTGTGGTGGAAAAAATTGCTTTTCTACCTTCCAAAAGCTCAACCAAACAGGTGCTGATTAAATCAAACTCATCAATACCTTCACGTACAAGCAAGTCACGAAATAGACGCTTCAAAAATCCATAATCAGGTCGCTGATCAAATGTAAGTGAATGGCAGTAGTGAAGGTAAGAAGCAAATTCCACTGGATGATTTTTACACAGAACCTGTAAAGAAATTAATGTGTGACAAAATTGAAACCTTAAGTCCTAATGAATATTCTCCACAATAGAATCGAACCTCAATAGGAGTTGATAATTTCTTCTCACAAATTTTGTCATACTTCTGCTTCTTTGTGGCAGCTTTTAAGCCCTGCCATGGAAGGCTACATAAAGAACTTTCGTCAGCTCAAATCACAAAACTCCTATATGCACACGACCTAAGATTTTATTCTAATCTCAGAAATAATACTGCTTCCAAAGATAGGGAAACAACTATCCAGGCTGAGGTGAATAGACGATTAGGTATACCAGAAACCAATCTACAGTAAGACATACCTTCCTCTAAGAAAATATAACATAACATAACCAAGTGACTCCAAATCATCTCGGCGGCTTTGCTCTACAATTAAGGAATGAACGAGGTTATATGGAAGCTCATGCAAAACAAAACTAAGCACGTTTATGTGAGTATCTAAATGCATAAACTCTTAACTTGCTTTCAAGAAGACTATAAGTTGGCTTACCAATTCCCAGGTGAGTATTGCAACTGGCATAACGTGCAGTTCCAGTTAAGCTTTTGTTCTCCCTAAGAAGAAGGCAGTTAGAAGGGGTTAGGTAAAATCACATTTCATAACCCCATCTTCTTTTTATCTTCATCAATTCCAAAAATAATGGGAATCTCATAAGCCACAGTCAGCATACACGAAGACTTACTATATAAAAGAGTAGAAAATGATTAACTAGCAAACAGTTACCTGTAAGGTATATGGCGATTTGTTGTGGCATCTCGATATCGTTTTGCAAGCCCAAAATCAATTATGTAAACCTGAAATGAGCAATTCAGTAAGAACAACATACCTGATAATAAGTCTATAGAAACACCAATAAGGCATCACAAATCATTACCTGATTAGCTTTCCGGCCGAGACCCATAAGGAAGTTATCAGGTTTTATGTCTCTATGCAGAAATCCTTTGGAGTGAACATACTCTATTCTCGTAATCTGGGGGAAAAAAGGGATGGGAACATATCATTAGGAAACAGTTCTACGTACATAAACGAGTTAGATATACATCTCCCAATTGAAAAAGAACAATCATGAAAGAGCTAATTTGGAAAACTTCATACCGATAGGAAACATAATTAGCAACTGAACTAAGGTATAAAGAGTAGAGTAGTTAGAAGCAATTGTGAAGAACGGAGTGGCAGTATCTGCTTTTGATCTTAAGACTAATTATGATATGACCAAGTTAAACTTACCATCTGATCGGCCAACATTAACACGGTTTTTAGAGAGAACTTTCTCCCACAATAAACGAACAAGTCCTCAAGGCTTGGTCCAAGCAAATCCATCACCAGAACGTTCTCTTCCCCATCAACACCAGCCCATTTTATCCCAGGGATTCCGCCTACCAAAAAAGCACAATAAAATTACGCATACTCATTTCTCTAAAAGTTGTAACCAAAACAAACCAGTCAATCCGAACACATACTTCCTCCTTGAAGAATATTATATAGCTTAGCCTCGTAAAGCAATTGAGGGTGTTTCGTCTTAGTATTCTCCTGCAAACCAACACAAATCAAGAACTAGCAAATAAACACAAAGATTAACAAATCGACAGCGAGATCAGCTTAAAGCTCCCCCAAAACAAATGCAAAATATGAGAGGAACTTACGATCTTAACCGCTACGATCTCGAACGTATCGATATGTGTAGCTGCCAAAGGGGAAAACACCATAACGATAATCAATCATGTAGCATACATAGCAAATAGCAACAGAGATGTGTGAGTGTAGTGGAAAAAAGACTGACCGAGAAAGATCTCGCCGAAGGATCCGTTGCCGATCCTGCGGCCAAGCTTGAACTTGCCACCGACGAATCTTTCCATCTAGGGATGGAGCATGAAAAGAGACAGAGAATTGAATAATAGATATGATTGTTTGGGTGTTGACGAGGGAGGGAAAAAAGAGAGACTAGGAAGAGAGTTCTCGGAGTGTGTGAGAAACTAAAACCACGGACAGAAATGGTGACTTAATACAGTGGCTGCATAAGCATATAAGACGGCTGGATTTGGTGAGTTGGCTGCTTACGTTATATAAATTATACCGGGTATTTTCGGGTAGCCCAACGTATTATGAATTATATTTGTTCCTTTATTATAATATAAAGAAGTGACTAATTTATTTTTCATAAATTTGATTCAGGTTTGGAAATTAAGCACTAGCACTACAAAGCCATTGCAGATTTCGTCAACAAAAATATCAATTAGAGTAATCAAATAAAATAGAAATATCACTATTAATTACTATATACATAATAAGTTCAATGATATTCAAAGAAAATTAAAATTTATTATATTGAAATTATTGTAAGTTATTCTGGAAATTAAAAATTTTATCGTCACAATCACATACATCATCGTCACGTTTAAACCTTCTTTTCTCACATTATTTGATGGTACTATTTTTTTCAAAAAAACAAATATTACATTTAAAAAGATCTCCAAGAGTTAATAGACATCATTATTAACAAAAGAAAAGGTAACGGCAGTCAGTCATTACATTAGATTAGGACGGGCGTCACTGTGGTGCGCGCGGCGGCAGGCATTTAATATGTTCATGCAAACGGCGCTGCTTTTCTTTCTTTTGAAATTATCAGATAGGAAACGGCACAATTTAGCCACGTCAGATGAATGTATAATTAATCTGACAGTTTTGGCCTTAGAATGAAGGTTAACGCTATCTTGCTATCATAAGTTTGGTGGGACCTACAGAGTACATGTGGATCGTATGTTGCATGTAAAGTAAAAGCAGAGGCAAAGGAGGAGGGAGGACTAATTTATTATAGCTAATATTTATATTCTTCAAAGAAAAATGCTTTCGACCATTCAAAATATTCCAACTCATCGTCAGATCAATTATAATGTATTTACATTTAATAATTAAATTTAATATTTTAAAAATTGGATAAATAAAAAATTAATATTAAAAAGATTCAATTAATATTACATATAATAGGTAAAAATTAAATAAAAATTTCAAAATTTAAATACAATTAAATGAAATTCTAAAATTTAAACATTTATCAAAAAATTATTGAATAAAAATTAATTAATTAATTATAATTTATAAAAATAAATTGATTGATAACTAATCCTCTTAAAATAAATCACATAAAATAAAAATTCATCGAATTAAAATTTTTATTAATAAACTAATTAAAATAATTCGATTCTTTAATGATGAATTAAAAAAAATCTAACTCCATCACGGACATAAATTTGCGAGGGTACTTACCAGTCTACAAAAAGAAACAATTACATCGTTTATTATTAGGCGCTCCGTTTTAATTAATTTTCAACAGTTTATTGTTTGTTTATTAACCTGGTGAAATTCATGTAATAAGTTGACCGCGACTCGCGCAGGGGAAGAGAGCACACACGAAATTCCGGAAAATAAATAAATAAATATCAGTTCACCGGTGCCAACCGACGACGTCCAGAAAATGGTGGCGATAGGCCTAGTGTGGGGCGCCACCAACGCCCTAATCCGCCGTGGCACACTCCTCTGGGATCGTCAGTCGGTAAAATCGTCACCGCCATCGAACTCGCAAAAACTCCACTTGAAAATTATGTCGGCGGTCAAGAACTGGGTTAGCCTTCTGTTCTTCTGGCAATACTCGGTTCCTTTCTTGATCAACCTCTCGGCGTCTGCTACATTCTTCGCCATCTTAAGTGACGCCCCAATTTCTCTGGCGGTTCCCGTCACCAATGCGACGACGTTTGCTGCGACTGCCGTGTTCGGGATGCTTTTGGGGGAAGAGATTCGTGTTGGGTTCGCTTTGCTGGGTATGGGTTTTATTGTGCTAGGCGTTTGGCTTTGTATTGCGTGACTGCTTGATGCTCTTTAGATGATACGATTAAATGATTTTGGGTTCCTGGCTTGTTGTTGGTTGGAAGGTATACTTAATTCTTTTTCAGTATTTTGCTAGTTGGTTTAGGCAGCTATTATGTTGTGATCACTTTCTAAAAGATTATTTAGGTTCTGTTTATGTTGTTTTTTCATTTGTTGTAAAAGGTAATAGAAATTGCTTGTGGGGGGAGTACGATCCTTTCTTTGGGTGTTCATTTTCGGGTAATTAAAGAGAAATGTTCTTTTCTGATCTCGGGATTCTCTCGAAGATGTGGGGTTACACAGACATCGCTGAATGAGAAGAATGTAATGTAGTGAAGAAACATGGAGTAGAAAACAACCCCTATTGACAGTGAAAGAGAATAAAATCAATATGATCGACAAAGAAAATTGGTTGCAACATTAAGTCTCAATTGTTTGGCGGTCATGAGAGGAAAAAAAAAACAAGAAGAAGAAGAAGTTGCCAACTTATGCATCCTAGAATGTAATATTTGATCCTTTCACTTAAAACCTGTTTGTGTCTTTGCGGTGGTTGCAGATCACGTAGTTATCTCTTACCCACTTCATCTGGCCCTGTTTGGCAGGGTTAACTGGCTGTATGTGGGTAATGTCCACCAATTAGCAGGGTTTTTAACTTTTAACTGCACATTGACTGATGCTGATCGGTCCATTCCACTTGCAAGCTCAGGGCCAAAAAATGACGGTAAGTTGCTATAAAGGGTGCACCACCGCAATCAATCTTAACTAGTCCACCTCTTGTTGTCCTGTTATCTGCATTGCATAAGCTAGAATAAACCCTCGTTACTTGTTTGTTTGAATAAGCTATACCGTGATCTCGTAGTTTAGGAATTTTATATAAGTACCCCCTGAAATTGTCACGATGATCCTTGAGGATTAGTATCCCCTTTGGTTTCTGGACGCATGGCTAGATACTATTGAATCTAGCAAACGAAACTAGAGTGTGATTATTTATTATAAAGTTCGAAGAGGTACAAGAAGAATTTAAGATATGTTGAAGATAGCATAGGTGCTTGTGATGGCCTGAGACTTGCCTTGAATTAGCAGCTTAATAGAGAACTGAGTATATGTTTTCCTGCTCTTATTGCTATCATTCTGTCTTATATATGTGTGTGTATGTGTGTGCGAGTTACACTGTACTATGTTAGGTCCCTTAGACATGGATCGAGTCACAGGACGATGTATAGAGTAACCTTGCCACTCTGTTATATTCCTGTTCTTGTTAGAATTCTTCTTCCTGCCTATTTTGAAAGGAAGAAAATAAATTCGGCTCTAAGGGAGACCAAAACCTTGGAACTCGTTGGAGAGAGATCCTAATATTTGTTTTTGATAAAATAAGACTTATCTTCTGTATTTCTCTTATCTGCCTGTAAATAGGCAAGACTTAATATCAAAATAGAAGTCCTATACAAGAAGACTTCTGAACAAGGAATTAATGAGATTCCTAGAGAATAAAAATAATCAAAGACTAAATGCAACTAACCTAACATCTAACGCAGTCTTATTAATAATAATAATAAAAACACCATCTACGCATCAGGTTCTCCAACTCCACGAGATTTGCGCATATAAGTCTGTCCTATAAATGTGTCCACAACATTACCCCCCTCCTGCTGAAAGAGCTTGTCCTCAAGCTCGAAGGAAGGAAAGGACAGCTGAAATTGCTATAGGTCTTCCTAAGTAGTGTCTTGTGCTTGCAACCCTGCCCACTGAACTAAGACTTCCTTCTTTCCCCTGTTTAAACGGCCACATAGGACTGTTTAAGGTGGGAGAACAACTCGACCTTCTGCTGTGGAATGTAATGCTGTAATAGGTGGCAGCAGAGATCCTTTGAAGGCTTTTAGCAAGGAAACATGAAAAACATTGTGGACACGGCTTTCACTTGGTAGTTCCAATTCGTATGCAATGGGTCCAATGCGGCGAGAAATTAAAAATGGACTATAAAACTGAGGAGAAAGCTTACTATATCCCGTCACTCTTGTTGAAAGCTGACGATAAGGATGCAGGCGCAGCCATACCTAATCTCATACCTTAAATTCCACATCATGATGACCCTTATCATAATAATCCTTCATTTGCTGCTGAGCCAATAACAGGCGATCCCGAACATCCTTTAAAACTCAATCTCGATCCAATAATGCAGCATCCACAGCGTCAACTCTAGTAGAACCAGCAGTATAAGAGAGCAAGCGGGGTAGATCTCGACCATAGACCACTTTAAAGGGAGTGGCTTGAAGGGCCGAATGAAATAAGGTGTTATAACAAAATTCTGCCTATGGCACCCATGCAACCCATTTCTTAGGATAGTCCCCTACAATGCTGTGAGGATACATTTCAACTGTCCTATTAACTATCTCAGTTTGTCCGTCAATCTGTAGGTAGATAAGCTGAAAAAAATTATAAATTAGTACCACTAAGATGAAACAATTCCCTCTAAAAAATGCTAGTAAAGACCACATCCTTATCACATGTAATTGTCTCGAGAATCCCATATAGGCGAACAATCTGGTCAAAGAAAACCTGAGCAAAGCAGGCAGCTATATACGGATGTGCCAAGGGAAGGAAGTGGGCATATTTCGAAAACCTATTGACCGCTACCAATAATACGGATTTGCCCCATGATTTCGGTAGACCATCAATAAAATCCATGGGGATGTCTGCCCGTACTTGTGATGGTAATTGTAGTGGCTGTAACAATCCTGCCGGGCTGAGGTGTTCAGATTTGTTACGTTGGCAAATAGGGCAAGCTGCCACATACGTAGCAATATCTGTCTGCATGCCTTTTCAGTAAAAATCCCCTCGAATCCTATGTAAAGTCTTTTGAATTCCTTCATGAAAACTATCATGGTAAGCTGCAAGTATAGCCGACAGCCAATGGAAGTCCTGTGGGAGATAGATTCGGCCTTTAAACAACAAATAATCATCACGGAGTTACCAATTTGCCCCTAGGTCACTAGTTTGTACTTTTTGACACAAGTGATGTAATTCCGGTGAGCCCAATAAATCTGTTTTAAGCGAATCTAAGAAGGAGCTGCAAGGATAACTAATGGCAAACATAGCTGGGTCTTCCGAGGGCCGACAAGATAAGGCATCTGCTGCCTTATTCAAGGAACCAGCCTTGTATTCGACGGTAAAGTTATACCCCATCAATTTTGCAAGCCAATGTTGTTGATGAGAGGTAGTCAACCGCTATTCCAGTAAATATTTGAGGCTAAAGTGGTCAGTTCGAATAAGAAATGAACGCCCCCACAAATAAGGTCGCCAATGCTGTACTGCCTTGGCCAAACCAATTAATTCCCCCTCATACGCGGCCAATTTCTAGTGTCGGTTCGCAAGTTGACGTCTAAAGAAAGCAATAGGGTGACCACCCTACTGCAAAACAGCTCCAATCCCACCACTAGATGCGTCACATTCAACGACAAATTCTTGCTCAAAGTCAAGTAGTTGCAATACGGGTGTTGTGGAGAAAGCCATTTTAAGTTTGTCAAATGCCTGCAACGCTGTATCATTCCATTGAAAGGAGTTCTTTTTCAACAAACTAGTCAATGGCGCCGCTAATTGTCCATAGTCACGCATAAATTTGCGGTAGTAGCCTACCAAACCCAAGAATCCATGCAAATAAGTGATTGATTGCAGTTGGGGCCAATCAAGAATGGCGCGAACCTTGCTTGTATCAACGCCCACCCCTGCTGCCGAAATAACATGGCCCAAGTATGCAACGGAGGGTGACCCAAAACTACATTTCGATCTTTTCAAGTAAAGTTTGTGTGCACGAAGTAAGGCGTGTAGGAAAATCCCGGGAGGTACATCACATGTACCAGCAGCGGAAAACAAAAATTTTTGTTGCCGGGACCTTCCCG
>JAOSBK010000205.1:10411794-10428211 GCA_027568895.1 Erythroxylum shatona | reverse complement strand
TTAGTTACTTCTATCAAATTATAAATCAGTCCAATTCACTCAACATTTCTTTTTCAACTCAATCTCCACCATTTCACATAATGTATAAAATGAACATACATGAGAAAAGATGTTAAACCTTTGAACATTTTTATGCCATTAAAAAAATAAATTTAAATAACAAAGGAGCATTTAGAATGCTTCCTCAGGCAGTTTTGATCTAAGGTGTCTTCTGTGTAAGGATGACCTTGAAACACTACCCCCTGTTTTTCTAATGTAGTTTTTCCCAAGAAATTTGATTATAAATCCAAAACACATTACAAAAAAATAACACAATCTGCGACGTTTTATTGATACGATGTCACAGATTGTGAAGACTTTTTATGACATTTATAAAACGTCACAAAAAGTTCAATTTTTTAAGATATTTTCATTCACAAATTTATAACATTTTTCAGTGTTTTATCAATAAAACGTCACGAAATATAAACTGTGATGTTTTATTGAATAAAATGTCACTGAACCCTTAACTCAATTTAAAAAATCTAGAATTTCTTAAACAAATTTCTTTTTCTTCCACCCTTTCTCTCTCTCACTGTTTTTGTGTGTGTGTAATGCTTCTTTATATTTTTATAATTTCTACTGGGTGGCTTTCTCCTCTTGTTGGTTAGCCCTCTGGCGACGTGATTGGACCATCGCTAATCTCGCTGTCCATGACTCTTATGACACCTCCGCCACTTGATGTCATTCACAAAAATCTCTCCGCTCCACTCCTTGCTTATCACTCTCTCTGCGTGTCTACACGCGTGTTTATTGGTCGATGCTTGATTCTATTCAATTTGATTATGATAGTGGAATGAATTGGCTACTTTTTTTGTGAGGAACAAAATTTAGATATTTAGATTGTGAGATTCACAATGTGTTGTCATGTCCATCAAGATTTACTACTAGGGTTTCAATGAGCAGATTCAAGCTCTTCCCATTTCACTCTTTGCTTCTGATTTGTTTGGTCTTTTTTATTCTATTGTAGCAGCAGCAACAGGACGACGATGAGATGCTAGTCCCACACTCTAACTTTGTGGTTGGCCCTCAGCCCATGGAAGGTACGCACTCCAATTTTATTCATAACTTGCCAGTAACCTCTGTATTATTATGTGATAAAAAAAGGGCCACAAAAGACCTTCCTCTTTCCTTTATCACTCCAACGAGAAACCTTTTCTTGTTTATTAAAATGCTACATTTTTTTATAGTCTCACAAGAAGGTTTGGAATTTCTAATGCTTTTCTTTGATGGATTCTAGATAAACTCATAGTATACTTGTCCACTTTGGGTTTCCTTTGGGGAAAAGGTGTTGATAGATAAGATACTTGATCCCAATCCTAAAACTTTGAGAAATCTCATTCACTCATTAATCTAGTTGTTGGTTTTTATTTCTTTTTTTTTTGTTTTAAGTATAACTTTTGATTGAAGATTTCAGACTTTTCTATTTTCTAAGTCTCCAGATAATCGTCCCAGAAACCGCGAGAAAATCATTCTAATTGATCAAATTCCAATTGGTAGAAATCTTTATGTTACTATATCTTTTGATAATGTAAGCCTATTATTTGCTCCCATCTTTTCTGTAGTAACTGTTGCACTAAAACTCTCCAATTTAACTATCAATCTCATTTTCTTCAAGATATTGGTATGTTGCCTACAGAAGAGAATTCCAACCCAATGCAAGAGGATTATGTGTCAATTTGTATTTCAATTTTGTATTATTTTTCAAAACAATGCTAGAGCTGATCTTTTAATTGTTTGTTTTACCATCGCGTTATTCTTTCTCTACCTTCAATTGATTGTGATCCAAGTTTTCAAGAGACCAACATTTGATATGATGCAGCACAAATTAATGAAACTGAAGCTTTTGAAAATTCACTTCAAAGTGATTAGCCAAATATACTTACTGTAGCTATAGATTTAGGAAATGCTGATTCAAGTAATCAGGCATAATTTATAAATTTAAGAGTTATATATGATGAGAACCCTCCAGATGTTGAGGTTATGCGAAGTGTGATCCCTGATTTATGCTTGGATCCTTAAGGTCCAAATATTGTACTTTGTATGAGCTTGTTCTTGTTTTCCACCACTTTAGGGCTCATATCACCAGATCTTGCTCTTCGTTCATCTCCACAAGTTCATCAACCACAACAGAGGCCAAGAAAGAGGAAGCATTTCTTTGATGAGTCCACAGTGTTGATTAATGAGTAGAACTTGCAACTTGATCAACATGGATTACACCCTTATCTCAGTGGTACATTTAATTAACATTTACTTTGTCCTACTATAGGTTTATGAAGACGACATTAGAAGTTTATCATGATTTACTATGGAAGAGAAGGTAGACTCCTTCTTCTACTTTGGGTATATGGAAGTTGAAGAATAACTTAAAAAAGGAACAGGTTTTCCTTCAGCCTTTAATAACTGGTCAACTGGTCTTTTTCGACATTCATATTTTCTTACTCTGTTGGCCTAAGGATGTGAAATTCGTAAGAATGATATTGGTGTTTGTCTCTCCTTAGGTCTTTGTGCAGATATATGCAATCACTATGAGAAGGGCTCTATTTCTTCAAGACCTCATTTGGCACTTGAACCAGAAGCAACAGAACGTATGGATGAAAGATCTCCTACAACGTGTTCTACTTGTGCAATTGGAACCATTCTGGAGCCTTTAATTGCAGAGTCTCTTGGTGTAGAACCTGAATCCCATGTAGAAATTGAACACCTTCGGCATGATGAGCCTACCTTGGCAATGATATATTGCTTTAACTTTTTTCCTTCTACAAAAAGATTAATGCGTTCTCCCATCAGAAGAAATGACTTCACCCCTGATTTAGCAAACAATATAGGATGAGAAGTAGCAACTTGGGCAGAAAGTATCATTTTCATGTTGATATATTATATACTTATGACATATTGTTTATATTAATTGCTGTATTATGACATATTTCGGAATTGCAATTAAACAATACATTGTCTTCAGGTATGAAATTCTTGTTATACATGAATAATTATGAAAATTAATGATATATTAAAAAAATTGAAGAATTGTTAAATAAATAAAATGCATAAATAATACTGAATAGTTATTAAACAAATAAGGTTAAAATTTTATTTAAAAAATAATTATTAAAAGTAAAAATTATTAAAATAATATGATTTTCAAAAAATGAAAAAATAATAAAAATAATACAAATAATAATAAAAACGTCGTGGCAGACATTCTGCGACGTTACAAAAAAACGTCGCATAATGTTAGACAATTCACGACATTTTTTAATGTAAGAGATTCCGCGACGTTTTTTAAAAACGTGATGGAATGTCAGTGTTTTTCGTGAAGTTTTACATAAAGCGTCGCAGAAATTGTTTGCCTACACCACATTCTGCGTCGTTTTTGTGACATTTTTTAAAACTTTGCAGAATACATTCTACGACATTTTTGGACATTCTGTGATGCTTTAAAAACATCACAAAATGCCTTGTTTTTTTATATTGACACTATATGGATATATTGCTTATAGAACGAATGAATAAATATAATCCATTGGCCCACAAGAATGACTACCTTAATGAAGAAAGATGGGATTATCCTAAAAACTACACTATGTTGTACCATATACTTAATCTATGGGGAAAGAAACAATCGGTTATACAGAGGAGTAGAGAAAGAAGTTCAAATGCTAGGGGGCTCCATTGTCAACTAGATCGGAGAATCACAAATATCTTAAGATGCTCAGTCCTTAATCAATCAAAGAATGAAAATTCTCTGGAATGTTTAGTGCTAGCTTCATGTTACTTAGGTTGGATCACATGCCCAATTAAGTTTATATGACTTGAAAGTTAAACTTGCATTCCTTATTAGTTTATTTATTTTAAGCTCATCTTAAGTTAATGAAGTTTATTCATCTTTAACAAAAATAGAGGAGCATTTAGAAGTTTCTTTGAAAAGTCAGCTACCCTTTTAATGCAAGAGTAAATACTTTGTAATAAATATCCCTAGTTACTTAACTAAGTCACTATTTTAAAAGGCTATTAGCACCACTCTCTAGCTTTGACGTTTTTATTAGTACAAACCTAGCAAAGTGAAATTATTTATGTTCACATATATTGCTATTTTTTTTATTTTCTTTTTAAAAATTTTTATATGTAGGATAATGAAAATGCTAAAATAGGATTCACATTTAACACAATATATGTGCAAATTATACAAATAATATCATAATGCAAATCAAGTATCAATTATAAAAATTAATGAACTAAATTAAAACCAACTTAATCGTCAAAGCTCATAATTATGTGCCAACACAAATCAAATCATAATCACAACCAAACTCATAATGAATTATCTTAATCAACGTTCTTTTAAAAAATTTATTGAATTATTCATTATTAAACTAATTATAACAAATTAACAACTTTTATTGTTAATTCCTTCCCTTACACTTAAGTTATACTTTATTTGCAGTGTACAAAACATGCAAGAACAATTAACAAATATATATAATTACAAAAGGAGTTACGGATAATTGGTACTCCTTTCATAGTAACATATTTTTAGCCTTATCTAATGTCACTAATGGTTTTCTAGTGAAACAATATAGGATGGTATTTATTGAAACTTATAATGAAACAATATAGGATGGATAATAAATTGCATCTAGACAAGATGGTATTTATTAAAACTTAAAGACCAAAAAGATTGAGTGGGAGAGGATGCTCATGTGAGAGTCCACGGTCTCCATGTGATGACCCATTTGCATGTGGTGAAGTGTTACTCCCCACTAGAGGATATGAATCTTAGATCTTGCATGGTTTAGGTCTCCTAAAGGATAAGTCCACTTTTTGGTAGCAAATGTGACCTCCCACTGAAGCATAGTTTATACATACCTTTAGTGGATGAATCAAATGGTTACACAGTCAATATGGTTTATCAATAACCTACCCATCATAGCTTTGTTGATAAATGTATGGACCAAATTATGGCGCTTCTCAAAAGGTTAGGCATGAAGACACTTAGTAGTTTTTTAAGTGGGAGGGTCTCAGTTTTTCTTTCAATGGATAAGATGGCCCATCATCACTTAGTCTATTATAGATGAGAAAAATAACTGTCATATAATGATTTAATTTTTAAGTTTTGTTAAATCTATCATGATGCATACATGCATCATGATTTTATACCAAGTTCCAATGTTTTGACTAGTATGCTTATATTTTTCAGACATAATCACCACAACATGAAGCCTCTCACAATGCTCTTGACAAATAACAAATTGGAAAACAAAGACAAATTTAATGAATGGAGACGTAACCTTGACATTGTTCTTCAATATGAATGAATTTTATGGGTATTAATAGAAAATAAGTTTATACCTCCAAGTGAAAATTCAACCTCTGAGTAAGTTCAACAACATAAGCAATAGAAGAATGCTGATAAGACTACTAAGTGCTAAATTCTGGCTTCTGTCAACAAAATGTTGCAAAAGCAAATTGCGTGCAGAAAAAATGCTGATGCAATGGTCCGTCACCTATATGAGATGTTTGGTGTGAGGATCAGGTTTGCAAGGGTTAAATTCATCCAAACCTTTCATAATCTTAAACAAAAACCTGGTGAACTAGTTCTGGATTGCATGCTTAAGGTAATCTCTATGGTTACTGAGGCTGAGATGATTGGGGTGAACATGGATGCAAAAATGCTAATGATTATGATCATCAATATCATAAACTCTTCTTTTCAATAGTTTAAGTTAGACTATGAGCTGAACAGCAAGGATTACACCTTAAGTAAGTTGATGAATACCCTCCAAAGTACGAAGGAGATATTAAATATCAAGGTTAATGGGTTAGAAGCTAATGCAACATCTTCTTCTAAGCATAAGTTAGTGAAGGATGGGATCCTTGTGGGCTTGGATAATGATCCCTTACCAACCTGTGAATCTAGTATTAAAGAAAAAATGACCATTTCCTTCTAAAAGAAACAAAATCCACATTGGACCTGGTGCACACTGATGTGTGTAGTCCCATGAATGTACAAGCTAAAGGATGTTATAAACACTTCATAACCTTTATATATGATTACTTTAGACATGTTTATTTGTATTGAATGCCAAAAAAATAGTGAGTCCTTTGAAAGGTTCAAAGAATTCAGCTCCTCGAACACCTCAACAAAATGGTGTAGCCGAGAGGAAGAATAGGACTCTATTGGAAATGGTAAGATCAATGATGTCCTAGGCTAGCCTTCCAGAATCATTTTAGGGATAGGCCATACAAACCAAAATTTGTTTTTCTAGCTTTGTTCCATCCAAATCGGTGCCTAAAACACCTAGGGAGTTATGGACTGGTGATTGAGCCCAAGTTTATTATGTCAATTGGCGACACTTTCATGGCCTTTACTATACTTTTTGACTCCTAATTCTTGATCTTGTGCTTAAATTACCCTTTGAGTGTGCACTTTTATTTTATGCAATTTGATAGTAAAAATTGTCACAAATTGGTATTAATTGCACTTCTTAATTTTTTTAGAACAATTGATACTGCAAATTGCTATTGTTGATTATAGGAACCTCAGGGAGAAGGGAATCAATGTGCTGAATTGAAGTCAAAAGGAGAGTAAAGCTTTTGGAAAAAGTTCGTCGTGATAAAGTAGACCTGTCGCCGCGGCGACGCACAAAGAATCTAGGTTGAGCTTTTGGGAAAAGTTCGCCGCGGCGAAAATTAGTTCTTTCGCCGCAGCGAAGGATCCAGAATACACGCAAAACCTTTCAGAGAAAAGTACGTCACGTGGAACTTGCCTGTTGTCCAATGATAAATTATATGTTATAAAATTATAAAGTGTTACTTATCAAATTAAGAATCATAACATTTTAAGATATAATGTTACCATAGATAGGTATTTTATAACATATTGTTAAAAGTGTTACTGTATGTCATTTTTTGTTGTAGTGTGTTATGTAAACCCCCTATATGAAACCTGCAATCACTCATATTTATGGCAACTAAATTCCTATACAAACAGTCACGACAAACATTTCTATTCATTTATAAAGGCTATCATCGCACATTTTCTATTTAATACTATACATGTACATATTACAAAATTTCATATTATTTAACATTATATCTAACATTAGTATTTCATCTTTATATTTACATGATAATCTATAAAGAAAACATACGATTTCCTTTACTCTTTTACATGTACAATCATCTTAAACAAAAACGTATTCCAAAGTTACTTTTATTCCTAGCTGTTAGCCTTGATCCTTGCAGATATTCCTTATACCTCACTCTTATGACCTAGATTAACACCCGTGCTAAGCTTGAAAGCTTAGTTGGAAAATACTTAGTTTGGATGACCACTCATAGCAGTCATCTGCCAAGCACATACATTCAGAAATATCACAACTCATATACCATAAATTCACATTCATAAAGTAAACATTGAAAATGCTCATGTAAATAATGATGACATACTTAAGCAAAGTAAATAATGTAAATATGCTTCAACATTTTCTCCATATAAAAAAAATGCTCATTTATAAGCCAAATATTGATATTCAATGCTCATTGATACACAATACAAATGCAAATGCTCATCAATATCAGTTATTTATGTTGTTATGCTATATTCCTTATTTATAACCATTTACTTTACTTTCTATGTTATGATTGCACATTCCCGTGAGTGTGGATAACGGGAGCTGTGGATATCTGAAGATATCAAAAGTGTGGATACTTGAAAATATTAAACTATGGATACTCGAAGGCATCAAAGTGTGGAGACATTATAGCCTCGAAATGAAGACGCCATTGGTGTCAAACTATAGCAGCAATACTATATCCCTATAGGCATGCCTATCTATCCACCACCAAGACAATCAAGCAGGCAATGTAACATTTCCTTTAACCATTTTCCAATTTCACAATTCATATATTGACAAGTCATATGATGTACATTTCAAGTTGTAAAATTTGTATTTGCATTCATACATGCAAGTCATAACTTACCAACATTAGAAGGGTGTCAAAATCACACTTGTATAATCATACTATACACATATGAGCAATAAATATGCATCCAAATCATTTATGGGCATGTAAGTTTTTTTTTAATGCATTATGCTCAATCTTAAATTCCAATGTTCAATCACCCAATTAACATATGGTAAGTCTTATTTCATTTATTTATAGGTGTTTGAAAAGTTTCATATACATTCAAAAAGGTTATGATAAGGTTTAGTAAAAATAAAAAACAAAAACAAACTCAAAATAGTGCAATTTGGGCTAAGTCCACGGTGATTTAAAAATAGGCAAACAATTAGTCCAGAAGCAAATCACATGACAAACTCCATTTTTTCCTTAATATGCATATATAAAACGTTTGAGTTAGGTATTGAGGTATTCTATTCATTTGTTCCCCTATGTCTCTAGTTTCTAAATCATGAACAATCAGACCATTTGAACTTTCCAATCATGAGATATAGTCCAAATATCACAAGATGCTCCAAAACAAGGGCAGCATCAGGTCACCATTTTAGATCTCAGTTTCCCATGTCATAAAACCATAATTAAATCAGGGTCTCTTCTAAATATTTCTAGTTCTATGTCTTACTTTTCATATGCAACTGAAATAACTCAATTTAGAGGTTTGTAGCCTAAGTTATAACCCAAAAATATGACTAGTTCAATAAAACCTAAACAGAATTCAGCAACACGATACTCTCTTATCATATTCAACCAATTCTATGCAAGATATCACCAAAGAATCATCCCAACATCCATTTCACATACAAATGAATCTTTTTACACATTCAAATATACACAAATACTGAAATTAACTAAGTGAAGTCCCAAACCTTAAAATTGGCAAAGTAGTTCTTCTAATACTTATCCTTTCCATCCTCTTTGGCTTTGTTTGAACCACCAAATGAAAAATGGAGGGATGATGGTAATTTTTGTTGTTTGCAACCAAATTAATACGAACTCTAATAATGAAATATGTAGTTAGTGAAGAGTTGAGATCATTCCCATGAGGAATTTATTGGTAAGTGTTTCACGAGTTAAAACTAAAACAAGTTGGGATGGGGTTAAATTAATGTGATTTTAAGAAATTAAATTTGGCAAAAATTAAAACTAAACAAAAATAATTAGATCTGACAAATTATCGAACAAACCTTAGTTTCAGGTCACCTACATTATCAAACTAGTATGGATCACCGATATAAATTTAAGTCTATTAATAAATACTCATTTAATGGTTTTATCTATTAGGATTAAATGAATAGAAACATGTATTCTAATCACTCTTATTGACCAACAACTTAGATATGATCTTAAGTTTGATTAATTAATAGCTTGAAGAACTAAGAGAATCAATGAGCAAGACAATACAGATACGATATGTATTTAGTCTAGATAAATATCTTTCTTACAAATTCCAATCCCTAACATAAAAGATGGTAATCTTATTTACCACTTTGGATTAGCAAAATTGAACATCAAATCTTACTAATTTGACTGTAAATTAAATTAATCAATTCCTAGTAGCGCACCCTAGAGATTAATCAATTCAATCATGAAAAATAATAAGAAAGAAACTTAATATTAGTCAATGAAATAAACTTTATTAAGAAAATATTACACATACTAGATGATAACATTAGTTTTGTTCAATCAAGGAAAAGTACTTAGCTACTCATAATAGTGATGAAACTTGACAGAAGAAAAGAAGAACATCTGGTCTCCATCTCTTCTCTTTTTCCAAAAAATACAAAAAGCTCTTAAAAGCTAAAAAAACAAGAACATGAAAGATAAGATAAGATGTCTCTAAGGGGTGGTCGTCCTCCCTTCTTAAAGTTATTTTATCGTATGCAATTCCCCACAAAATCAGATAACAAATCCCTACATAAAGAAACAACTTAATTCCCCAAATAATTATAATCATATGTCTATTGAATCTCTTTCCAAAGCAGACTTTGGTGATCAACTTTTCCTTTACACTTGTCCACGCTTAGTCAAAAACTTTTCTGCCAACTAGAAATTCAAACTACCTTTGCTTTTCTTGCATTTTTTTAATTCAAATTCATCTCCCATGTGTTGAAAATCACCTGATAACAATTAAGAAATAAATCCTTTAATTTTAAATAAAAATTTCAACTCATTAAAGACATTTATATCCAAAGTTAGCCCACAAAAATAACTTATCAGATGAAGAAAGTGAAATGGAAAGGAAAAAAATATAAAGTTAAGCCATCAAAGTGTCATCCATCTCCCTTCTACATATGTCCTTTCATAAATTTTCTAATTTTAGACACATGTTTTAATCCCATTGGACCATATGTTACAATCCTGTTAGACCATATGTTACAATCCCATTAGACCACATGTTAAAATCTATTTGACTATTTGTTACAATTATATTGGAACATATGTTACAATTCTATTGGACACAAACAAGCTTTAATCTTGTTGGAAACATATGCTTTAATCCAATTGGTCCATATGTTAACTTTAGAAAATTATATTAATCTTTCTTCTTCCTTTAATTCCCAAATTGACCTATGATATTATTAATTAATTTCATTCTCCTATGTCTTAATTTTCTAATGGCATAAATTTCATGTAATTTGGTTGATTATATCAGGAGTTATGCTTCAAAAACTACAGGCTATTCCAAAACAAGGACAATAGTCATAATGCAACTTCAAACTAGAATTTAAAAATCTTAGAGGCAGAATCAAAATTTTGTTCCTTCATCAAAGATTTATACCTATGCCTTTAGTTTATTCTCTAATTGGAATTATCAAATTTTGAGGTATACAAGCCAAGATATGGCTAAATTACAAAAGTCTATTTAGTGGAACAACCTATCCATCCAGTAAGGTACATATCCTAAATCAACAACTTTGGTCTTATCATTTAAGAGCAACATAAAAATACATCCAATTTAACCAAAAACATCTCATTTGCTTATGGAATACTTCTTTTATCAATTTCCCTCACATCACGCTCATAATCCAAGCAAACATATCAAAAATTTTCTTTCATATTTCACGTCTAAATATGTTTGCCTATGTCGAAGTGAATAAATTATCCATTTACCCATGTCTTTTACATTAAATACCATTATGTCTCTTACTATCCTTAGATGTACTTAGTTTGTTATTTTCACTTCTTAATACAGCTTAGACATGATATAACACTTCTAGGGTATATGTTGGGGCCTTATATGTTATAACGAGGCTTTGGAGCTTTTTAATTCCATGTTGATGAGTAAGGTTAAACAAAATAAGGTCATCGTCATTGTTGTTCTTTCAGTTTGTTCGTTGAAGATTTGACAGTGGGAAATAGTATTAATGACTATATAGGAAAAAGCAATTTAAATCATAGTCTGAATTTGATAAATGTTATTTTGGACATGTATGTGAAATGTGGCACCTTGATTATTGCTAGAGAGATTTTTGATGACATGGTAACTAAAGATGTGTTACCATGGACTATTATAGTTAACAGGTATGCTAAAATCAATTTTATGTTATGTTACAAAACACTTGTTTTACGTGTGTGGCTGTCAATTCTTTGCTTGCTTTTATTGTTGAACATAGTAAGTTTAATTGTAAACTTCATGTTATCTTTATTTAAGAAATCTTCTTGTTAATACATTTTTAAAAAAAGGATGTTGATGATCTAACATAATAAGTCCAAATTTTTTTGCTAGGAGTGATAATATCAATACTTTATTTACAAATATAGTCAAACAAGAGTTGCCAAAGCTCATAACAATGAAAGCGCACGTTGAATTATTGATTTAGAATTAAGAGGCATGTTTAAAACATTAAATGAGTTCACGTTTTTTATTCTTACCAAGCTCAATTTCATTGTTTGATTGAATTAAAACTTAGTATGTCAAATTGTATTGATTTATCATTATGTTATTTAGAACTTAAATTGCATTTAGTAATTTAATGATTTACTTTTAATTGTATAGCTATATGGACAAAAGTTGGATGTCTTATCAGAAATGGTCCACTCAATACTTAGAAGGAGTGAAGAGTTTCATGCAATTTGTAAAAGATCAAATGGGTTTAGAATGTGAAATTCACTGTCCATGCATAGATTTTTTAAATTTCAACATTCAAAGTCAAAATGTGGTATATAATCACTTGCTAATTTGAGGCATAGATAAATTCTATACTCTATGGATTTATCATAGCAAACATTATGAAGCAAGTAATGATAGAAGTGTTGATATAAGTGATGATGGTGGTAACAATAATGATGTAGATGATAGTGATATTAATGATGATGGTGATGATGGGATTAGAAAGATGTTAGAAGATTTGAAGAATTATATGGAGAATATAAATGATAGTGGTTTGCCTAATATATTTAGTAGTACTACAGAAGATAATTTTGAGAAGTTATTAAAAGTTGATCAAGAAGAATTATGTCCAAGGTGCATTCTCACAATTATCTTTTTTTTTTCAAGTTGCCGCATTTGAAGGTTTATAATAAATAAAGTAATAAATCTTTTGACATGTTGATTGAGTTTCTCAATGATGCATTACTTATTGGACACAAATTGCCTAAGTCTTATTATGAAGTAAAGAAATTGTTAAGAGACCTTAGATTATGATATATATCAATACATGCTTGTAAGTATGATTGTGCAACATTTCAGAAGGACATTAAAGATCTTGAAGAATGTCCCATTTATGGTACATCAAAGTGGCAATTGGATGATAGGAAAGGAAAAAAGATACTATATAAAATCTTGAGATACTTCCCTATCAAACCAAAAATACAAAGGCTTTTATGTTAACAAAAAAACCATAAATATAAGGTGGCATAAAGAGAAACATATTGATGATAATATTATGCATCATCCAGTTGACTCAAAGGCATAGAAAGACTTTGATAGAAAGTTTCCATGATTTACAGATGATTGTCATAATGTTTGGCTTAGTTTATACTCTGATGGATCTAATTCATTTGGTAATATGAGTACCTCTTCCAACATGTGGCTGATAATTCTTATACTATAAAATTTAACCCCCCCCCCCCATAGAATTATATAAAGGAGCCCTTTTGTTATTGTCTTTACTTATTCTAGGATCTACTACTCCTAGAAAGGATATTGATGTATACATGCAACCACTAATTGATAATTGAAAAGATGTTGTTGAAGGTGAAAAATTTAGAATGCATGCGGTTATTTTATGGACTATAAATGATTTTCCAGCTTATGGCAATTTGTTTAGATGGAGTACTAAAGGGTAAATGACATGTCCTTTGTGTAACCATCAAACTCATTCAATGAGGCGACGAAGTAAAATATGTTACATAGGACATTGTCATTACTTGGAACATTGGCATAGATGACGAAGAAATAAATTGATTAATGGCAAAGTAGAATATAGTGAAGCTCCTTTGCACTTGTTTGGTGATGATGTGGTTGAGCAGCTATCACATTTAGGCGAGTTTACACTTGGTAAATGCCCAAGTATTAGAAAGTGAAAGCAAAGTTTTATTGATCTTAATTAGAAAAAAACATATTTTTCAATTTTCCATATTGGAAAGAATTGCTATTGAGGCATAATCTTGTTGTGATGCATATTGAAAAAACATTTGTGATAATATTTTAGGTACTTTTATGGGAATTTCTGGCAAATATAAAGACACAATTAAAGTGAGATTAGACTTGGAAGACATGAATATAAGAAAAGATAAGCATTTGAAAAGAAGAGATGATGGGTCATACATGATTCCATCTACATGTTACAAAATGTTTAAAAAAAAGGAGGAGCAAACTTTTTGACAATTTCTTAAATCAGTTAAGTTTTCTTATAGCTATGCATCTAATATAGCCCATTGTGTCAATGGTAATGAGGGAAAAGTTTCATGGTTGAAAAGTCATGATCGTTATTTACTTTTATAATAATTACTTCTTGTCGAAATGTGTTGGTGTTTCTAAGGATGTGTCCATAACTTTGGCACAATTGGGCGAGTTTTTTAAGAATTATGTTGTAAGACACTGAGAGTATAAGAGCTTGAAAAAATGGAAAAAGACATAGCTTTGATTCTATGTAATCTTGAACTAGTATTTCCCCTATATTTTTTTGATGTTATGATGCATTTGACAATTCACTTATAGTACGAGGCCAAACTTTTTGGACCGATTCAATTTCAATGGATGTTCCCCATTGAAAAGTAATTTATATTAACTTTTACTTTTTTAAAATTTATTAGTTAGTAAGAATTGTTAATGTTTTATATTTTTTAGTTTTTAGGCTCTCTTAAATGATATGTGCATAATACAGCTCGACCTAAAGGCCTTATTACAGAGGCTTATATATAAAATGAATGCTTGATATTTTGTTTATGTACTTAAATGACGTTAAGACAAGATTTAATAGAGAAGAGCATAACTTTGATTTTGATCAAGATGTTGGCTTATCAGTTTTCTCCAAAAAGTAAGGCCACTTCAAACAAGAAAATATAGGGAGTTAACTAAAGACGAACTTAAAATTGGCCATTAGTATATTTTGAAAAATTGTGAGGAAGTCGATTTATATATAGAGTGTGTATATGACTTCTCATTTAGTATTTCATATTTAAATATAGCATTCAACCTGTCATTTTTTACATCTATTTGCTTTTTTAAATAAAGAACATAAAGATAAGATTAGAAGTAAAGGGATTGTTAATGTTGATGGAAGATATAAGATTAATTCTCATCATAGTTTCTGACTTAAGTTATTCATGGAATAATATGAACTTATGGAAATTTGTAGGTGAAATTAACTTCTAATTATACATTTTTTCTACAAAACATACAGTTACATAACTATAAATTGCCAGAGATAACGACAACATTATATTCTTTGACATGTGGACCTCATATGTGTGGGAAAAATATATAGTTTGCATTGTTAATGGAGTTAGATTTTACATAAAAGATCATGACAATCAATTTAGAAGATAAAATTATGGGGGTTGTTGTTGAGGGACAACATAAAGATGATTTTATTAACTTCTACAGTATCATTTCATAAATAATATAGTTTCATTACATCAAGGATAAAAAGATTGTTCTATTTAAGTGCAAATGGTTTAATTTTGGTAAAAAAAAGGGATGAACATAAAATTGAATGGCAATATTACTAGCATCAATGTTAGTAACCTAAGGTATGATAATGAACCTTCTGTGCATATAAGTTAAGTAAAGCAAGTATTATACCTTAACGACGCTGTATTGGGCAACAATAGGAAAGTTATTCAAAAGTTTCAACATTGAAATCTTGTTGACTTTTGTGAAAGGGAAAATGGTCTAATAGGTTAAGATGGCGATGAAGTATAATAAGAGATTAAATCAAAGCCGAATAATGAAGAACTACAAATAGAAGATACAGATATATCATAATTCCGTAGGAGAGATGTTGATCCTAATATACTATAAGCAAATGAAGTACAAGTTAATCTTGTCTTACAAAGATATGAAGACTATATTGAGAATGAAAATATGATAATGACATACTTTGGCTTAATATAATAATGATGAAGAGTCAAATCATAATGCAATTAATGATGATGATTGAAGGCAATAAAAGTTTCCTTTATATTGTTTAAAAGGTAATGTTAGTAACATATATGTTAATGCGTATTGTTAATGGTTGACTTATATTAATGCAATTAGTGATGATTGACTTATGTTAATGCATATTATTGATGGTTAACTATCTTAATGCGTATTGTTGATGATTGACTTATGCTAACACATATTGCCAATGGTTGACTTATGTTAATGCGTATTATTGATGATTGACTTATGTTAATGCATATTGTTGATGATTGACTTATATTCATGTGATTAATGTTAATGATTCAACGTATGTTGATAATGATAATTAGATGTATGTAATGTTACTAACTTTTTTTAATAGAAATCCAATATAATGACACCTGGTAGAAACAAAAGAAAGAAAGTGGCAGGTATGAAAATTATAAAATAGAGGGATCTGCAACTTCAACCAGATTAATCAGTTGGTGTCATCAATTAAATTCCTAGAAAACAACAACATTCTACCTCAGCCACCATTGAAATTACTCATACATAACCTCATTCTGCGTCAAACAACAATGAATCAACTAATACAGAGGGATCTATATGTAACACCCCACTCCCGCATAACCCGAACCCGACATCGATGGTGATATCCGAGTCCGTGCCCTATGAGGGTGGCGTGCTACATCACTCAGTCAAAACTCAGTATCAATTTTTTTTGAAAACACAAACATACACAATGCGGAAAACAATTAATATAAACAATCATCGGTAATTACAATGACCACGGGGGCCCTTTTTATAAATACAAATTAATTCAGTCTGTTGACTTTACAACAT
>JAOSBK010000205.1:10379566-10396709 GCA_027568895.1 Erythroxylum shatona | reverse complement strand
CCTCATACACGATCATCACCCTCAAAGCTTAAGTTGGTGTTTCTTTGTGAACAAGGAGGAGAAAGCAAGTAGCATAGGAGAGGTTTCTTGTGTGGGTGAAGGTGATAGCAATTCCAACTAAAAAGAAGGAGAAATCAATGAAAGAAGAAGAAGGAGGCACCTACGGATGGAGGAGAAGGAAAGCTCTCTAAATCACCTTTCACTCTTTCCAAACTTCAAAGTGTCGTGTAAGCTCTTCCCACTTAAGGTTAAATATATAACACTTAAGACTAAGACTAAGTAGGCAAGTGACAAGTGTCACTTGCCACTTGTCCTATTCTTAAACACTTAATTCTTTCCTTTCCAAATTACAATTCAATTTCTACTCCAATTTCTATCCAAATTCCAATGGCTCAGAGTTATAAATTCTAAAATCATGTATCTAATTTTTCAGTGCCATTGGACAATTATTTCCAGTACCAGAAATCCAATCAGTCTGCCACTTGACAATTTTTTCGGTCCGGAAATTTTCCCCGAAAAATTCTAGAAAAATTTCTAAAATTTCACATAAATTTAAAACACACAAACATCCACTCCAACTCAATTTTCAAGCACTAAATCATATTTTTTTTCACAAAAAAATACATATGCCGGGAAATGTCATAAATGCATGTACAATCATGTGCATATACAAAAATTACAAGTTATGGATATTTGGGGGCTATATTATGCATGAACATGCCGAGACTAGTTTACAACTCATATCCCGTCCCAAATTACTATTTTACCCTTCCCATCGGTGATGGGATGTTACATAAACTAACATATAATCATAGTAAAATTTTATGATATCTAACAAATACATATTTTGTAATAATTTTATCATAACTTTAGTGATATTTTAAAAGTATAAGAAAATAAATAAGGAATAAAAAAACTGAAGTGTCACTTACATTTATTTTTTTAATCTTATAAGAAGCAAGTTATTGAATATTGTTATTTTATCTTATATTATTAGTATATGTAATAATTGATGTTTGGTGAATATCTCATATATGAGACTCTTTTTTTCAAATTGGAAATTTTTATTAAAAAATGATTATCATTCCACACACACACACACACACACACACACATAACTATATATATTATATGTTGCTTTTCTTCTTTTATTTTTATTTATTTTTTAGTTTATTTAACTATAATGGTTTAGATGATTATAAAGAAGGTTTGTATCACTTAAATTTTGGATATAAGAACCTTGTATTTGTAAGTTTTGAAACTGAAGCCTCTTTTATTATTAAGAATAAGCACTTATATGATGTTGTTTTCTATAAAGCTATTTTAAAATGGCAAAATATCTTTAAAAGTTATATTATCTATTAATCAATATCTTCTTTCTTTATAAAAAGGGAGAAGTTAAAAAGAGTAACTAACATCATGTCAATCAATACAAAAAAAAACAAAATCATTTTAGTGAATTGATATAGCCTTTTATTAAAATTATTTGTCATGCCTCATATAAATTGGCAATATGGATAACTACATTATACAAAGTTTTACTATTAATAGATTTGATTGAAGATATAAAAGGGAATTTTGATTTTAAAATTTGTTAACACAAAGTTTTATATTTCAAATTTAGCTGATAAATATCTCAAACCATATAAATACAAACTCCACAAAAAATTCCCTTTTTGTCTCTTTTTTTCATCTATAATCGTTAATTCGGCAAAACCAACTTGCTAATTTGGTCTCTTCTTTCTGCTATTTCTCCACCGATCTTGCTTTCTTCTTCTACAACCTTTTCTTTTTTCTCTTCTTTTTCTTCTAGTTATGGATTTGTAGATTTTTCTTTTTACCCCTCTTCAACCTATTCTAGATTCTTTATCTGCCTCTTCTCTTATCTCCTCCCCTTTACCTTTTTAATATTGTTGCTCCTTCACCTAGTCTAAGCTTAGCCTCTTTTCTTATTTCCCCTCTTAACCCCTTCTCCTTTTGTTAAAAGAAATTGAAGTTAGGTAGTTGGGGCAAGCTTTAGATTTCAAAAGCTTAATTTTATCCCCCACCTCATTAGACTCTTCTTTTGGAATCATTTCTCCTCTTTTAGATTTACTAAAACCTAGAGCTCAACAATGGGTAAATGTGTTGGTTAGCTTTTTTTGTTGATAAGAGGCTTGCTTTTCCTGTAACATAAAATGGGCCAATATGAATTGTGCAAAACTTGGTCTTGAAAAGTTCTTGTTAACGAAGAGGAGCTTTTCCTCTTCAAATTCGTTGGTAAACATAACTTGGTAAGAGTTTTAAAATTAGGCTTGAGCATATTCAATGTAAGCTCCTCTTCTCGGTTAGGTAGAGGGCTAGTTTAAACCTCAGGAGTGTTAACCTCATGCATATTCCTCTGTGGGTTTTGTTTCATAAGCTTTCTCTGAAGATTTGGACTACAAAGCATCTAAAATATATGGTTAAATCTATCAAGAGACCACTATGCTTAGGTGATTTTATTATTAGACTCAAAAGGGTGGGATTTATGAGAATATGCATTGACGCTGATATATATACTCTCTACTTCTATATACACTCAGAGTTATGAGGCTTGATGATTATAAGAAACTATATGAAGAAGTCATTCACATTATTTATGATTAGAAGCCTGATTTTCCTTTTGATAGGAAGAATTAGAGAGAAACTAGTAGAAAGTTTAAGACAGGTCTATCATAGGAACTCCTCCCTTAGAACATTTATGTGGTACCTTAACTTGGTCTAAGGAAGGTTATTGCTTCCCCGAATAATCTTGGGTTTTTAGCTCCTAAAGCTCTCACTCCTAATAAGCTTGATGTAGATGCCTATATCCTTGAATAAACAGTTTCAGAGCTCATTCCTTATATCTCCCAAATTAGTGGTAAGAAAGGTTCTTACTTGAAAACTCTAGTTAATGATATCTCCTCCCATATTCTACCTTGTAGTACAAATGCCTTCCTATACTATGATTAGTCACTTACATGATACAATAGAAACTTATGCATATAAACCTAGTCAACTAGAGATAAATGATGAAAGGATAAGTTTGTTCAGTACTAATATGGTTATATGCTTAGAGTTATTTGAAGAAACTTCTATAGTTGTTCCATGAAGAAAAAAATGGATGGAAATATAAAAAAGAAGGCTTTATTAGCCCTTCCTCATTTTAATAATTCCTACTTGGAACGTTAGAGGCATAAATTATTCCCAAAAACTTTTAATGATACCTGAATACTTATTCTCTAAATCTTTTTGTCTTGTAGCTCTCCTCAAAATAAATATTAAGAAAAAAATGTTAATTTTATTGAGTAGATTTTTTGCAATGGTTGGACCATAATTATGAATCACCAATACCATTTTATATGCAGAATTATGGTGGCATATGATCCCTCTAGAGTTTAGGTCAAGTGCACTATATCTTTTAACCAACTCCTCCATCTGATGCTTATTTTAGATAATTTCTCCATTGATATTAAAGTCACTTTCACTTATGCATAAAATATTAAGTTTGAAATGAATCTTTGTGGAAAGACCTTACTTTCATAAGTCACTCCCTAAGAAATCCTTGGTTAGTCCTTGGGAATTTTAACTGTATCCTCCATTATTATAAGGCTAAGGGAGATAGACTTTTAAAGGGCTACAATAATAAAGGGTTTGGGTATTGTTTGAATTGGGCTAGCCTAAGTGATCTAAGATTTGATGGTATTTTCTGCTCTTGATTTAATAATCAAGTTAGTTTCTAGATGATCAGGAAAATGCTTGGCATAGCATTAGCTACTTTATAATTATCTAAGTTCCCTCGTGGCTCTGATAACTTCCATAATCCATTATGCTTAGACCATGCTCAAATCGAGAGTAGGCTAGGTGGAACTCTCCAAAGCTTAAGATTCCTCTGGATTTAATGAAATTTCAATGGAAGTAGATGGCTTTAAAGAGGTGATTATTGTTTAATTTTCACTCTCGTTAATAGGTTCAGGTCTTATAAATATGTGATCATACAAATAAGATCTAGGATACTCATTATGCCATCTTTAAAGCAAGGGAGGTACTACACCAAGCTTAATAGTAAGTGTATCTATTTTCTAATAAATTAAGAGCTAAAGAAGCTAAGAAATTGACTCTTTCATATTAAAACTAATACCTAGGTGTTTCAATTATTCTCTCCCGAGGCAAAGGGATCTAATTAATTGGTTGGAAAATGGTGATATGCATACTACCTCTTTCTATAATGTCATCCTCTATCCAAGGAATAATAGCAAGATTTGCTTGCTCACTTCTACTTTGGGTCTCACTATTTATGAATAAAATGACTTTAATCATTTTTATTCACTTCAAAGAAATTCTTGGTACTTTTGGCCCTAGTTAACCTTCTTTATAAGATTTAAAGTTGTTTATCCTTGATATTCTTTCTCAACAATAAAAAGATGTATTGATCAAACTTTTTAGCCCCTTAGCGAATAAGCAATTATGTGTAGTATAAAAACTCATAGGTCCCCAAGGCTTGATGGTTTTAACACTTACTTCTTCTACAAGATTTAGAGTTGGACACCTAATTTATTGACTAGTTATGTTCTAAATTTTGTTTTTAGAAGTAAAATGCTTAAGGAGTTGAATTCCACTCATATTTTCCTAGTCTCCACAATTTCTAATCCAAACACCTTCAATGATTTTAGACATATCTTATTGTAATGTCATTTATAAAACAACCTCTAAATTGCTTGTTGGTAGATTGAAAGAAGTCGTAAATGGTTTTGTTAATGAAATCCAAGGTGCATTCTAAGAGGGAGAAGTATTAGTCATACTTTTCTCCTTGCACGTGATTTATTCAAGGGATATAAATCCAAGAGGATTTTTAAAAGTTATATTATTAAGATATATTTCTTCAATATTTTAATATGGTTAGTTGGAGTTTTATTATTAATTCTTTTGTTGTTATTAGATTTCTTAAACAACATAGTTTATGGATTAAAAATTGTCTTTGCACTGCTTTGTTCTATTTCCTCATCAATAGGGAAGCTACCAGATAATTTAAGGGCATGAGAGGCTTAAGACATAGTGACCATATCTCACCGTATTTGTTTGCAATTTGTATGAAAATCTTAACAAGGTTGATTACTAAAAGAGCTGCCTCAAAGAGCTATTTTGAATTTCACTACCATTATAAAATGATTGGGATATTTAATATTGCTTTTGCAGATAACTTACAATTGCTTTACAGAGCTAATAGTAGCTTTTTCATTACCTTAATGAAATCATTGAAGTAGGTATCAAGCTATTTGGTCTTACTATTAACAAAACTAAAAGTTGTTTTATATTTCTTATGTTGCTAAATATCAAATTTATGGCTTATCCTCTATTTATCATCTTAAACATCAGGAGCTTCTAATGTGCGCGCAGACGAAGATTAATCTTGATATGAATCGGTAGCCTTTAAACAAACTAGATACGCAAGGTTTTTCGATACTTTTCTAGACCTCAAATATCGTAATTGTCCAAGCAACCTAGACCAAGTAGTAAATTAAGAAAATTGAACCAAAACAATACACCATAATTGAGATTAATTCATAAGTAGAGTTAGGGTTTGTGGAACAACAAGAACTTGAAGAATTCCTCACAAATCTCTCAAATTATCAAAAGTGTAACCCTAAAACTAATGTCAAGGCAACTATTTATACTTGCCAAAATAACTTGAAAATGGGCCAACATCCTGGGCCTAAATAGGTAAAATAATACTATCTAAATCGTCTATAAAAACAATAGGAAAAACAACCCAAGGCAAAAGAGGCTAGGCAGTGTGCTTGGCCTGGCGCGCTTGGAGTTTGGCCTGCTGGGCGCTAGCGTACGCACCTATCGTGCTCACTTTTCAAGGGCTGTTTGGGCCCAGTACTTGGCTCAAACTGTCAAATTGAAGCTGCGAGCGAGAATCTTGATTCTTCCGAAGTCCATCATTAACCACGCGAGCCACAAATGAATTTAACGTAGCATTGAATCTTTTAAGCCTTGTACGATTTGCGGCGTTAGGAGGTAGCATCAAGTCTTGATTAGTGTCATGTTGATCTCGGTGTCTATTGATATATTCATCATGTGCAGCCTTGCTCACATCACATGGCTTATGAATTTCCAAGTGCTCTCTCTTCTTCAGCTCTTGTCTACTCATGACGAATCTTTCAGTACTACTTCTCCCTTATTATCAGTTATCACCGGATGTGTCCAACCATGTAACACCAAGTTCCATGCTTTTATTCTTTTTCCTGAATAAAGACTCTCACCTGCAATTTCCATGCAGGATAGTTGGAACCGTCTAATAGTAGTAGCCTAGTAATTGACGCTCCTTCTCTTGTAGCCATATTTGTGCAACACAAATCTACACTAACTTGTTGTATCAAGTTATGATTCAGTGACCCGCTCTAATACCAATTGAAAATTCAAAGGATGTAATGGTTTTTCAAAATCTCCAATTTAATTGTAGTCATTTCTATCACAACCAAAACCAAAAAAATTAAATACATAAATATAAATCAACACGAAAATTTGTTAACGCAGTTCAACACACTTTACCTACATCTGCAAGGCCCTCACCTAACTTAATACTTTTACCAAAGAACAATAATACTTTTGTATAAGGCCTTATAGAGTTATCTCACTCAACCCTTGCTACTATCCCTCGTCTTCACAGCCCATGAAAGTATTTGGTACCTGATAACACGACCGACTCGTGTTAACCTTAATAGAGGATTTTCTCAACAATCTTTTAATAAAAAATAATAAACAAATAACTTAAGTGCTTAAATAACTAAGAACCAAAAACGAAAACATTTGGGATAGAAAGGAACAATTTCTCGATGTTTTCAGCTTCTCTAAAAACTCATCTGAAAATAATTTATCAAAAAAAATAATAAACAAATAACTTAAGTGCTTAAATAACTAAGAACCGAAAACGAAAACATTTGGGATAGAAAGAAACAACTTCTCGATGTTTTCAGCTTCTCTAAAAAACTCATCTGAAAATAATTTATCAAGTATACTTCAATAGTCAGATCAGAAACAATGAATCAGTAGAACAAACTCACAGTTGCACCAAAAAACATCAATTATGATTGACCAAGGAAAGATGCAGCTCCATCGAAGTAAAAATTTGTGTAGGATTCATGGATTCTGGACAAATAACTTGACTTCATTTCAAACAGGCACATTTTATAGACGGACTATGGATTGCATTTACTTGCCAAAATCAAGTGATGATGTGTTACCTTCTTATGTTGGCATCTAGCATTGCATTAGAGATTTATTAAATGAATGTCTATCTGGGCTACAATTCCTTGTATATGAAATACAACATGGAGCATGACCCTCCCTATTAGAGAAGTCCCATTTGGATGAACTTGAACTACCTGATCATTTCCGCAGTTCATTGCTACATAAAAGGTATCGCACGCATATTTGCCTTCACTCAAGTTTACAGATAAAGGGAATAAATGTGTAATTTGTTTTCTAATTAACTTGTTTCAATGGATGGACCATATAAGGATAGAGTCAAGGTGATATATACGGACTTTTGGAGTAATTTGATAAGGTTTTGCTTAGTTCTACCCTAACTAGTTTCAGCTATACGGGAATCTTGTTTAGATTCCTTTATTGATTTAAAATTGCCTATATACATTGTTACATAACTGTGATCCACAATTATTACCAAACTAGATACATGTGGTAATAATATGATCAGAAGAAGGGTAAATGAAATGGTGCAAGGATATTTACTGGTTGGATAGCACTTGTCTAACTATTTATGCCTGAATCCTATTGTTAACTTGTGAAGAGCTTTTCACCTAGTATATTGATATACGAATTTTTCAAGAATTTTGACTGTAGTTGTAGAAATATGACTTCATATTGTAATAAATTAAATGTTATAAGACATGAACCATTCTTGATTTTTGCCACAGAAATTTAGGCCAGCCTAAAGGTTAACTCCAATTTACAAAGGGTCCAAAAATGAAATTTAAAAATTAGATAATCTTATATCAAAATTTGAAAATTTACCATTCGAGTACCAGAGTGACGTTACAGAAAGGTTCATACAAAGTCTTAAAACTTCATTTTATTGAGGCGTGTAGAATAGATCTCGTATTGATTTCATAACTAGATTTTTGCATTAACAAGGTGAGATATCCCAAACATGTGGCAGAGAACCTCGAGTTATTAGTTTAGTATAAAAAGTTATAGTTGAGGGGATGGGATTACTTACCATTCTATTTTTTTTTTTTCCTTTGCACAAGTCACAAATCTTTTCGAAGAATCATCAAACAACAAATGAAAAACTTTCTTCTGTATTCTCATTCTAGCACTTATGACATCTCTGTCTCCTTAACCATTTATCTTAGTAACTAGTTTCTTTTTAATTCACGTACCTATTGGTTGTTTTCTACATTGGTTAAAATTTTCTTTTCAAATTTTCATTGATTTACTTTAATTCATATCAAATTTGCAGTTATATTCTTTACTAAAATATTATAGCAAATTTTACTCATCTATTTGAATTGTCAATTTTTCCTTTTCACTTTTATTAATCCAATTTAAATATTCACTTGTTATATTTTTTTTACTTTTCTGCCTTACAAAATTCTGTCTTGCATCATACATTTCCAATTTTACCTTCCAAAATCTAACTTTAACAATATTTACTTACACATTTTAACCATTTATAGCAAAACTTATATATACATACTCTTTAATTCCCAAAAACAACAAGGCATTTTATGTTTTCAAATTTTTACTGCACATTCGCGCAATGACCACCTGTGCCAAGGATAATCACGAGCTATCCAAAAAACTGAGCCAAGGATAATCACGTGCTATCCAACTTAACATAATTATATAAAGTCATAAAATTTTCATCAACCATTTCCTACATAAAAGAATATTTCAATCATCTATAAGAGGATTTTTAAAGCATTTAATGACAAAAATATTTATCCAATGTCTATTAGAATAAAGGGATCATTTACCTATAATAGAAAGATCTATCGACTTAATTCGCCCCTATATCCCGCAGCTCCTTCTATAATAGCTCCTTACTTGAAATTTGGCAAAGTAAGGTAGTGTATTTTCAATAAATAAGACCAAAATATCCTGTCTATCATTATATGTATGGAACAACACCACTGTGTCTAAATGCGACTACCAACCTATGCACCTGCAATAGAAAGAAGTCTTATCAATGCATTATACCAAAATAATCACTTATTTGTCAGATACTGTCTACTGTAGTTACGCACACATACCGGCGTCGACTAACCAACTAATTTCTTGTAATTCCTAGGGTAGGCGCGAAACTAATTTGCCCCAGCCAACATATTCACGCACATTTGGATCTAAACCGAATAATGGTTACTAGATGATGAAAAGATAAGTGCTCATTCTAGCACTAGCTCATTCGCCCTGGTTAACGAAATGGTGCACACCTAGATTTGGCCTCAGATACTGCATCCTATATAACAAATTAATACACACCTGGATTCGGGCTCTGATAATGTGTCCTAAATAACAAAATGTTACAATCCTTATTCTAACGTTCACTAGTTTACTCTAACTGATGGACCCATACATGCCTGTATTGAACTCCGTATAGTACGCCCTTGATAATAGAATGATAGACGTGCATTCTAACACCGACTAATAGGCCTAGCTAATAGACGTGCATTATAGCACCGACTAATAGGCCCTAGCTAACCATACTCATCATCACGTCATACACACTTGTATAACTTCACTATCTTAAGGCCTCAAAAATCATGTAACAATAAGATTTAATCATATAACATAACAAACATGCACATAAGGTTCTTTTCGCTTCTAATTTACCTCTCAGGCCTTCTTGCTTACTGTTCTTTTGATTTTTAGGATTTAATTTTACCATTTTAGAGCCTAAAAAATCACGCAACATTAAGATTTTATCACTCAATGCACCAAAAATGCATATGTAGTATCTAACTATAGAAATAAATTCATAATTTCATTTTGAATTAGTTATTAGTGTTAAATAACACTTAAAATCACAAGTCTCATGCCTAGCTATTAATCTCTATTTATCTATAAATTATGTATAACACACAATTCACATAAGACAAAACCTTGGTATTAACAATTTGATGAAAACATAGTTCTATCCAAATTATGGTTCTTCACAATCTACCCAAAAATGAAAAACAAAATATTTAAATAAATAATTAATACTAATAAAGCTTTTAATTATACTCAAAAATAGCAAAATAATGAACCCAAAAAGCTCTTATTGGTATATACTACCAACTTTAGTATGAAATGTACGTTAAATAACTTTTTATAGTTTGAAATTGGCCAAACGTTACCTAAATAATATGGATGCTAATTTATTCCTGAAATCACCTTCCTTGCAACTTGCCTCTCAAACCTTCTTAGTCACTATTCTTTTGGTTCATAAGGTTTAATTTCTGTGAAAATGATAACTATATATTGTTATCAAAAATTGATTTTGAAAAGGATTAACACTAGTCAACCACTGATTGTCCAATATGTATGGATCAACTTTAAGTGTCTTTTATGAAGATATATAAAATTTTTCTTATGCTTTCGTAACTTCTTGAATTACCTCAATCTAATTTTTCTTTTTCTTTTTTAGTTTACAAGGAAAATTATGAAATAAAATCAAACTTTAGGATACAGCACTCCGTTTGCATCTCGGCGGAGTAGCTCCTGGTTGCCTACTGGCGGCTCCGGAAGGATGTAGAGTCCCAATTGAAGGATGACTGCAAGATGGGCCAAGCTATCTGCCGCTAGAGATGAAGATAAATCTCTCAAAACCGGTGGAGAAGCTCCTGAATACCTATTACTAAGAAAGAAACCTCAGTAAGTACAAAGTTAGGGTCAGAAAGAATATTAATGACTTCTAGAGAGTCCACTTCGACTATAACCCAGCGATACCCCTACTAACAATTATATCTAAATTATCAAACAGTGCTCAGTATTAATAGCAACTAAACTAATATATTTTTCTTCTTATTTACCCGCCGTCACCATATATACTTGATCAACAATATACTTTTTTTAATCTCTAATTTAATTATAGAATTTAAAGAAAATATATATTACTAAAATATTAAATTTCATCAATTTATAAAGATACAAACATTAAAATTTTGGGGTGTCACAATATTCATAAATAAGTGTAATCTGTTGGACAAGGAACCAACAGGACGATCTGCTATATCATTTTTGGCTTCTTCCCTTCTGCACGTCCTAATTCATGTATTTTTTTTTCTTTTGACTTTTTAGGCTCTGATTTATGACAAAGGAAATTAAACCACTAATTTCAAGATCAAACTTTATCATCAGCAGTAAGTAAAACCTTGATAATACAACACCAAAGATTATCATTGGGCCTTATTTCTGAAGTACCAAAAACAATGGTTTTTAGCATTAGGGCACTGAGTAGTGAGTACTAATACTAGTGAAAATGTATATAAATGTTGCGTTTAATCTTAAATTATGCCCTTGTGATCTTGACGGAGATGCATTTTAGACTACTACAGTCCATCAGCCCTAATATGATGACTCTCAGCAGTCATTGCGCCATTTGCCCGACAGCAATGCAATTCACACAACTGTCTTATATGCTTTATCAATTGGTTAACTTCACACTCGACTGTAACTGACAAATCTGTACTGTTTCCTGATATAGCAAAAGGGACCCTTCCAACAATGGAAAATAGAAAACTAGGCATACCAGATTTACCTTGTCCTTTGACATGCTTCAATATTTTTTTTCCTATCTACTTTAATAAAGTTAATTCTATTGAAGAGCAGGTTTAAGTGAAACTATAAGCAGAATTAGTCGGCAATCAGATGAACTGGATATAATTTCCATAAGGAGAATAACGTGTTATTTGTCAGATGCTGTTTAGTTTAGTTATGAACATATATGAAAGGCAAGAACTTGGGGAAACTATCTTTCTTTCTTTCTTTTTGACAATTCCACGAAACTACAGAGAAGAAAATTTGATGCATCTTTCAGACACAAAAGATCCTTTTCCAAATGAAACTTCAAGCAAGTTCGTTACCTTCCCTAAGTTCTTTGCAATTTCAGGGGGAAAAAAAAAAAAAGAAAACAAAGAAAGATACAAGCGGTGATGGACATCTTGGAACTTCAAATAAAATTAGTAAGCCATAACACGTGCTGAACAGGATGATCTTGATCAGCAGAAAAGAACCCTTGATTAAATTGACAATCTGAGCTCCAAATCCGGTTCCTGACTATCGCTTGATTCGGAATTCTGGCTACTGGAACCCCCACAGTCTGTGTAGAGTTTCTTGTTCTTCTTTTGTTTCGAATCCTTTATATGCCATGCATGTTAATAGAGATAGCTTAGTGAATGATCATTCCCAAAGCATTAACAACTTGAAAAAAATTTCAAGAAATTTAATCAGAATCCATTTCACTAAAAGTAATGTAAAGCAAAAGAGAATTACCTCAACGAGTGAATTTAAAATGTGTCGATCTTCCCTTGGTTGTGCAAAATGTTCCGTCTCCAAGTAGTTACTTCTGGGATTCCAACTGGGTTTTAGAAGAAAAATAAAATTAGCAAGTTAATCTGAGGCTAATACCTGAAAACATGAAATTAAGACTTTCTAGCTACCCAAAAACAACTCATTTTCTTAGCATCTCCAAAAAGTTTAACAAAATTAGTTACCTAGCTGCAGTAGATGCTAGAGAATCACCATATCTGATGTTTGATCTTTCACAATCACTAATGCCCATCTGCAATACCAGGTGAAACCGATGGTTTAGCAACTGGACAACATTGACGATAAAAAGTATTCAACTACTTCCAACTCCTTCCAACAATTTGTTAATGTGTGACTTAATGACTCACAAGTAAGCTAGAACTAGTGTATAGCTAGTAAGCAATAACAAAATAATATTTCTTTCAAATTTAATGATTAATTCTCTTGATCTAGTACATACATACGTAGAGAGGGTCTCCTTTTGTTTCTGAAGTAGGAGATAGTGCTTCGCAAACTCGAGACTATCAGAAGCATGCCTGTTTGAATTTTTTACGATGACAACTGAAAGAGATGACTGGCTGCTAAATGGAAACTATAAAATTCATGTTTTTCTGTCAACAATCTTTTTGAAGATTAAAACTAATATTTTAGATAATCATTCTTAGATTGTCAGATTGCACATGATTTAACATGAACGTATTGGCTAGACTGAGATATGGACGGTCAATTTCCTGAAACAAAATTGAGAGTGTACCATGATGCTTGAAGGGTAACCATAGGAAGCTGACGTTAATGAAGAATATGAAAAGAAAGATGATGGTATTGAAGAAGAAAGGCCTTGAATTTCGATATCTTCCTGCGTGAATTTCCTCACATTAATTTTCTAATCTATAAACAAAAACCCTAGTAACTAACTAACTACTAGGCAACAGAATTAACACATATAGCGTGAATAAGGTGGGCAAGGAGACAAATGGTGGGGGAAGATATATACCTGGTTGAAATTTGTGGGACAAAGAGCATGAAGAGATGGATGGTAGCTTCCCATTTGGCCATGTAATCTGATCTTTTCCAGTTGAGCAACTCCAAGGCCTCTTTGTGGTTGCTTAGGCTTGTCTGAGTTGCTCTTTTTGCCTCTCCTTGAAGACCCACCTCTCTCATGGACTAAGTTTGGCTCTCCACAGTATCTGCTGCTCATCTTCTTTTAATTTTCTATGTGATCAAGGCAAAGAGGGATGTGAAAGACAGGAAGATACTCACGAATGAGCTTGCTTGTTGACTACAAAACTTTCCCCTGACACAACCAATTTTATCGGGAGAGAACTGCTTGTGATCTGAATCAGAGATCTTCAAAACACCCTTTATAAGCTGCTGCACTGGTCCAGTAATTGTGCATCGCTGGATCAGATTGTGCACAGATTCGTAGATATGTGTGGTTAGATTTTATGCTCCCCTCGTCCCTCTTGTTTGCCTGTATACATACAATAAGCACGGTAAGATATAGAAGCAATAATAATATATATATATATATATTTAGAGAGAGAGAGAGCCTTAATGTTTAATAATTTGCTCTAGTCATGGGTTTCGTAGACTGACTTGAAAGCGATTGCCTTTGATATAATATTCTAATGCTGTATTAGAAATGAGCTGATTACTTCACGCGCCATATTAGCGTGTTTTTGTGGACACTCTTATGGCATTGGCCAAATCTATTTCAAGTTGTAAAGTTTAAGAAAGGATTGTATTAAAAAAGCTTTAAAAATATAGTAAAAAGATTGCTTCATGTTACTTGTTATGTACTTTTTTTTGGTTTTACTGCAATTGATTCATACTACATAATGTTGTCTGCATATTGTTCTTTTTTTTTGTTTTATTGCAATTGATTCATACTAAATAATGTTGTCTGCATATTGTTTTTTAATATCATATCGAATTTTCAATATCTAGAAACCTAAAAATTCTAACGTGATACACGTTTCTTAATGGTTAGCAGCTATTGTCTCAATCTATTGAGCAATTTGCTCTTGGTAGCTAGTGCTATATGTTATTTAAAATATTTTCTGTTTAAATAAGACCAAATAGATAAGGGAAGTATATGGTTTGTAATTGAGGTGGTCCCGTATTTGCATGTGGCTAGCTTTCCCAGTTTCAGTGTCAAGTAAATAAACACAATCCAAAAGCTGTAAAAATTCTATTAGGAAAACAATAAGAAATAATGCAGAATTATAAAAATAAACATTTATAGAGCTAGACACAGACTGCAATCCCCATTAAACAATTCTAGATTCTAGAAATCTTGCTTTGCAGTTTCTTAGGGATTGGCTTCCTAGCTATTTGAAAAAGAAAAAGAAAGAAGAAAATATCTCAACATCAGAACCAAATTAATTAATTAGTTGAATAAGTGACATATTGGAAGGTCGCGTTAATCTTAATTTGCTATCCTTTGTAAAGAATCTTGAATGCAAAATATTACTTTCCTAAAATTAGTTATTAAGCACCCTTCATGTTTTGATAAAATCTACAAATAATAACTTGTGTGCTATGTATGTATGACTGCTTAAATATGCATAATAACTACCACAAGATCGATAGGATTAGAAGTAGATATGGTGACATGAATCGGAGAAGAGCCAAATCTAATTTAGCTTAGACGCATGATTTTGTGGGACACACTTTATGAGTTGTTTTGTGGTGGAAAGTATTCTGCTAAGACAGGCATGTGAGGTCATGCAATTACCGTAGACCCCACCAATACCGCTTCTTAAAAGCATTGCCATTTGGTTTTGGCATATAATATATAACGATGATCAGTAGACGGCAAAATTTTTGCCTAGGAAACAGTATTCTCTTACATTAATTATTCGGATTACAAGGTGTTTATTTAGCTTCCACAAAGATACGCCAATTATCCTTTGAACCCAACATAATTTTTATTCAAATCAAGGATAAAATTGCTTAATTATCGATCTAAACAACTTACAAAGAGAGGTTTCTTTCATAATTAATAAGTTCTTGGAACAATTTACTTGTGTGAATATTAAGCCACTTCTATGGATTAGTGAAATTTAGAATTTTAGGTTTTGGCATAGAGAATTCACAAAGATAGATGTATATCTAGCTTCTAATTGTCTCTTCTAACATCAACTTATTTAATGATAAAAAATCCAATTAAAATGGTTAATGTTTCAGTTATTATTCACACTTAAGATTAATTAAATTGACCTAATAATATCATTTCAAACTTAAAAATGATCATTAAAAACAATTATATTTAATTGGCAATCACAAGTAACATGTTATAAACTAGAACCATCTAACACAGTAACAGTTTGAATAAAAAGATAATCACATTTTATAGTTTTCTCTAGCAGTATATGTGTTCCTGTAGTTGTTTTTTTTAAAACAAATGCATTCTCTATTATTTCTTATGCTTTAAATTGGTTCTATTCTCTTTATTATGTTTTAAGCAAAGCCCTAAGGTAATTTCAAGTTAAACTAAAAACATAACTAACTTGCATGTAAATAGCATACAAATCTATTAATGTTGTTCTGGACGTGGCAGCAAACAGATTTGTCTTTGACGTTGGAGTGTTTCGTATTTGATCCTCAATTCACGCTAGGGCAATCAGAAATCTGTCCTGGATTCATCTTTTCTATGTATGTGTATTTAACATTTTGATTTTTATAACTATTATCGAAAGGTCTCAGTTATGAAAATTGACAGTTTTTCTCTTTTTGTTAGTCGGACTAAATTGTTTCTAGTGTTTGACATTCATTTTTAACAACTTACGTAGGGATCCAAACTTGCCATAATTTTAGAACTTCTATTCTTACATAGACAACATTAATAATAGAGGATATATATGTACACATAAAAGATTTCTCATCTTACTTACATGGAGGTCCAAACTCTCCTATAATTTTATGAATAGGTAGAGAGCTTAAAAATGTGGTCGAGCATCTTATAATTAGATTTGATCCCTAAGGTAAAAACCTTATGCCCACAAGACCACAAAAAATAACCCCCAAATATATACTTAAATAAGGGTTCACATCCTAAAATATTTATCCAAAGCAAACATGTATTGCTAATGTAAGATTCACATTCAACAATATTGCTTACATAGTCTTGTGGTCAACATGCATCAATGCTATACGACAATGTTCGATTACCGATGCTTTATGCAACCGCTGATCAATTGACTAATATAAAAGAAGTTTAGTACTCTACAAAACTAGCAAATGTTTAATGTTTTCTTTTGTTTCTGCTTTAATTTATATCGTGAATCAGATTATTCAAAATATACTCTATAATTCCGATGAAAGCTCTTTTCCTAATCAACTACATATAAAAAACAGAGAAATGTATGTATATATATATATGTATGTATGTGTATATATATATGTATGTATGTGTATATATATATACACATACATACATACATACATACATTTATATACATACATACATATGTATGTATGTATGTGTATGTACATAAAGGATATTTAAATACAAGTACCGAAAACATCGCTGGTATATATATGTATGTAATTAAAAACCATGCTCGACGGCTAGATGATATTTATCTCTTGTAGATCCTAT
>JAOSBK010000205.1:10358269-10368800 GCA_027568895.1 Erythroxylum shatona | reverse complement strand
AGCATATTGAAGTTAGACATCATTTTATAAGAGACTATGTATAGAGAGGGATCATCAATCTACAATTTGTTGAGACGGATAAACAATGAGCAGATATCTTCACCAAACCCCTAAGTGAAGACAGATTCAAGGAAATCAGATGAAACCTAAATATGGTGATGTTAAATGACCATTCGTCTAAAACTCCATGATCCAGATGATTCGTCCTGAAGAAGCTGAAAAGTCATAAGTTTTCATATTAAATAGTAACGGTAACTTTCACTCAGTATTTTCAATTTCATGATTGCCAGTGGATCAGTTAAAAACATTGCAAACAGTAACTTTTCAAGAGTGTATATAAAAAAGAAATGATCCCAAAATCTGTAACACTTTACACTCTAGAATTTTCTTGAAAAACTTCAAAATCAATTTGTTCAAAGTGCTCTCAATAAAAACAATCCAACCCTTTATTCTAAACATCAAATCCTTCTCATTTAATTTCATATCTTTCTCTCAATTTTTTCTATATACTAGCCTTGCTTCTTTAAGAGAAACACATTTCTGTGTTTAGTGTTTTTCTTTTAGATATTAAAAAATGCGTAAATCTTTTGTCTATGGAAGACTCGTCAATTTCACTTCCTTGAAGAATGATCGGATGAATATCGAGCCTGAGATTGAAGCAATTAGATGGAAGAATTTCTTCAACATCTGAGATATGGTGTATTTGAATGAAATATATAAGTTCTGGAAGAATGCAAAGGTGGTAGACAACACCTTAGTATCGATGGTAAATGTCGATAATAATCACACAAGATTCTATTATGAAGGTTATTGGGTGTCCAAATGAAGGAGCATAATTGTTCAACAATACAGATTGGGTCGCTCAAAGTCATATAGATGAAGCCAACATCAATCGACAATTATATGGACCCAGTAATCTAGGAGTGAAGAAGTCTTCAACCCTCATTCTGAAGACTAGGGTTCTTCACTCACTTCTTCTCCATTGTATCCTACCAAGAGCAGGATCAAAGGATGTGGTGACAATGAATTATGAACATTGTCTATTTCATCTACTCACTCACCAACCTGTTAATCTTTTGTTCTTGATTTTGAAGTACATGATAAAGGCTAGGGAGGATTTTCATCTGAAGAGTGGTTCTTTACCTTATGGTATGTTGTTAACAAGATTCTTCAAAGAATTTGGAATCCTACTTGATAGAGGAAATAGAGTAAAGATGAATGTTAAGCGTGTTATCAACACCTCTAATATTCACAAAATGGGGATTAAGATTGAAGCCGAAGCGGATGTAGATTTCATACTGAAAGCATCGTCTAAGGGGGAGCTTTTAGTAAGACGAAGCAGGAAAGAAAATGTTCCATATGAAATATAAGCAAAACCTCAATCGTCCAGAAGAATATCAGCAGAGGTAAAGGATGAACAATCATCTGATGAGCCGATACATGCTAAGACGTTTCCAAAAAAGAAGGAAAGCAAGGTTTAATAACCAACTCACCAAGTGTCTTTAAAGAGGAAGGCTGAGACGCTCCAATAACAAAAGACACAGACTGTTGAAAAGAAGATGAAGACATCGTCTGAACAATAGCTAGTAACTTACAACCCTCCTCAATCGATAAAGAAAGAATATTTGAAGATGAAGGTTATAGAAGAATCAACATCTGATCATAACAGAGAACCTTCTAAACAGAAAGTTAAGGTTCAAGTTGAACCTATAACAGTAAATGATCAGACGATACATCTTCTAATCCTTAAAGAACAAAGACTATATAGTATTCTATGAGATGAAAAGGCATAACTATATCCATTGAAGATTACGAAAGATCCTTATATAATCTATCCAGTGACAAGCAAAACGCTAATCAAGATTATACCAGATGTACAACCTAGACATCCAGCATTAGTAGTCAGTAAAGGAAAAGGAAAGAAGAAGAAGTTTCCTGAAAGATGAGAAGATGATCTCACAGAAAAAGAGATTCAAGTGGCAGTGAAGAACATAGACGATGTATATCATACAGCTCAACCTATAGGCATCTATGTATCACGTCGTATATCAAAGGAATCAGGAAGTAATTTTAGAGCATCTACTAAAGACGAAAGCTTCAAGGTAGTTGGCATAATATCAGAAGGAAGATACAAAAGTATCACAATTAAAGGTATCGATTTTAACATAGAAACCTTTGTGCATTTGCTCATTCATTTCAAACCCTTAGGTTTCATTCCTTTAGTTAAAACTATTTTACACCTTCTAGGGCAATCGATTTACAAATTACCCTCAATTAAAATTATAGAATTAGACGATTCACCTAGAAAGCCATCTGTCTTTGAACACATTCATCCACTTAGTGAAATACTAAAAGATGCCAGTGTTAATTCGGAGCTCTTGAAGAATTTAATCAAATGGACTGAAGCTAGTCACAAGCAGATGGAAGTTCAGGAAGCCTTAGCTAAAAACATTGAGGAAATTAATACTAAGGTTGATGAATTAGGTGATGCAATGGGTGATCTTCATGAGGAACTAGCACTTCTACATGTTTCTTCAGAACAAGACCTCAAGACTATCTGCACAGATATTCAAAACATGTATTCTGAAATTTTGAAGCGTCTAAAATGAACTATCTTTTTGATTAATAACAAATAGGGGGAGAACAGTGGAGGAAATTAGAAAGCAATACATTAGAAAGCATTCATTGTATATTTATATTTTTTGCATATCTTGTATATCTTGCCTTCTTTATTTATTCATTTAAATTTATCTAAATATTATTTTATCTTCTAATATTATGATTATTTGTTATCATCAACAAGGGGAGATTTTTAAGTCAAGAAGACTTAACTTCTTTTATTAATTTTGATGAAAATCAAATAATAATAATTATAAAAGTGTGTGAATTATTTTGATAAGCTGGTTAAGTGCGCAGATAAATGTAAGTGACACAAATTGTCAACTCAAGATGATACATAAGACTTAAAATGATACTTAAGTAAAAGCTAAATAAGATAAAGCGTCTTAGATAACTCAGATGAAGTGCGAAGTGCTTAGTCTAAGACATCAAACAAAGCATAACACCAGACGAAGCATAACACCAGATAAAGCATATTACCAGACGAAGCATACGAAATCTATACAAGATGATGCGATTGAAAAATGTTCTAGAATGTCAGTCAGTTAGTTGGAGTTAGTTACAAGACTCAACTAATAACAGTTTTTAGAAGATTCAACAAGGGGATTTTTTAAAGAAGATAGTTGATGATTTAGATTATAAATATTAGTTATAGTCGTAAACTAAAGACAACATAAAGAAGAAAATCTGATTGTACAAAACATACTTAGAGAAATTCTATATTGAAGTGCAAAAGAAAGAGAGCAAGTACATCTGTAACGTGAGGTTCAAACAATATCTTTTCAAATGAAAGAAAGGTTAGAGCCTGGAGAGGCTAAGGAAGCAAATAAAGAATACTTAGTGAGAGAGATCTGAAGGGGCTCTACAAGTGTGAAAATAATACTTGTAATGTTGAAAGATATAGTGAAATCTCAAACAAACTCTAAGGATTGTACGTAACTCAAGGTTAAGGGTGAACCAATATAAATTTTCTTGTTGTTAGAAGAATAGATAATAATTTTTACTGTTGCATTACTTATCCAATTAAGTGAATTGTTTTGTAATCGTCTAAATTTGTAAAGAAAATTAAGAAGATTTTAAAGGTTAATATCTTAGACGATTTAACACGATTTAACCCCCTTCTTGTGTATTATATATATTCTACGTGATTTTTATATTAACAAGTGATTTATTTCATACTATATATGAAGTCAAAACTAGTGTCCTTTCTACATTTGCGAGTTGTAAGTTTTGGTCAAGGCTTTTAGGCCTTCAACTAGATTTTTTAGGACAGGCCTTCAACTAGATTCCTGTCTAAAACGTCGGATTGTTATATCCTCAAGGTCTCTCAATAAAGACTCCTAGCATAACTAGCGACTAGAAGAGCTGGTCTTTGCAGTGTGTAAGGTACTAACAGATCTGGTCACCATCATATATATCCTTGTGTATTAATTGTAATTTTATTTACTGATCTTATTGAGCATGCCAATTTTTTCAATTTATTTACTCTTTTAACCTACATCACTATTGTATTGTCACATCTGCATATGGGTATATCGAAAATAGCTTCTCTACTATGTAGGGGTAAGGCTGCGTACTATCAGACCTCCCCAAATCTTGCTTTATTGCGAGACTTTGGACTGGGTATGATGATGATGATGATGATGATGACCATGATGAATACTTTTCTTATTAAGAGTAGTAACTATAGTATGAAAAATATGGTTGGTTGCACAAACTTTAACATTATTATCTTTGCACCACATAGTGAATAGTTCTTCACTAGAACATTTGTTGCTTTTTGATTTACCAAAAATAGTGTGACATATAAACTTAAGAAGTAACAGATGCTCAGGACTAAGAATGAAATTATTATGGGCATTTCTAGTTACAAAGTTATCTAACCCTGGTCATTGTTTCCAGTACCTCGTGGGCACAAAAATTATTATGTTTTTGTAATTAGTTTCAACTTAAGAAATCCACCGATATCTTGCATAACATCATAATTCAAATTACATGGTTGACCCTTTAATTGAAACCAAATTCATTTAAATCCTACAACTGAAGTTGTATACTAGTATAAAATTCAAGGGTTAATTCCTTATACACTAAATAATTAAAATTAATAAATTTATTCCATTGAATTTTATTACTCAGAGTCTCAACCTTATCTTTCAACCCTAGATTTCCTAAAATGTCAAAATCAAACTATCGAGGTGCACTAACAATCTTAAAGTAACGAGTTTTGAATCGAATACCTTTATTTTTTAAATAAATCAAAAAAGGAGCTCTAAAGTCTGCAGCCTTATCTTATGCACCTCTCCTTGATATGTGTGTTTTTCCCTACAAGTATAAGCATTTAGTAGTTTGTTTTATTTTGGGACCATTAATAAGTGTATTCCTGCAAAATCAACTAAAACACACAAAAATACACTAAAAACACCCAAAAAAACATGAAGAGAGAAATATGTCAGTAATCTTATAAAACCACTTTAAATATGTATTTATGGGAAAATTACTACATATATATGGGAGAAATGTGAATCTAGGTAAAAGAAGCAAGCAAAAAGTGAAAACCTAAGAAAATGAAGACATAAGTGAGAGATTTTGAGAGTGCCTGCTAAGTTTTAAAGAGATAAAGTGGATGGAGAAGAAGAGAAAAGTGAATAGAAGGCATTAGGGTTGAAGGAGGTTAGACTGGGGTTTAGGAAGGATAATTCACATGTTTCCTTAGTCTAGTTGCAAGGCACCATCATGACTTAGAGTCACGAAAAGTGAATATAAGGCATTAGGGTTGAAGTGGGTAGAATGGGGTTTAGGAAGGATAATTCACATATTATCTTGGTCTAGTCGTGAGGCACCATCATGACTTCGAGTCTTGATTGTGACTCATGGCATAATCATGATAGAGCCTTGTCAAGTCATGTACAATCATACTCTTTGAGGCAAGATCAAGACATGCTGAAGATAGTCACCCTTGTCCTACTTTTTCATTTGTTCTTCATGTAAGCTCCGAGCTTGCTTCCCTAACTTGTAGTAACTTCAAAAATAAGAAATTTTAGCAATCCAACACTCCAAAACATGAAAAATCAAACCCTAAATGCTAGGATTCAAAACAAAACTAACTATCTAAAATGCTAAGTTAAGGTCTCTAGCTTGACCTTTCATCATTTAAGACTCAACTGGGATCAATTAAGAATGGCTTGCTTCTAACCGTGTTACCCAACTTTTAACCCGTAAATAAGCTACATATTGGCAGATAATAAAAAATACATAATCAATCAAATTTAAAAAATCAAAATTATTTTAGTAATGCCCATTTTGATAACAAACTGTCAACAAAATCAGGAATGATGAAACTCCGAATCTTTAATGGAATCAAACAGTTTGTGTTGTAGGAAAGTAAATTGCTCATCTTTTTCTGTAATCACCATCATCCACTCTTCCACTTCAACTTCTTGAATAGTGTCTTCTGTATATTCCTCAAGCTTTAAGTCGTTTGTCACCTCTTCCTTATATCTTACTTCTTCAAAGCAACTATTCTTTTTCTCTTTGATACATTTATACATTATGTCTATTTTAATCTAAAAGCTATTTTCTTTTGAATGTTTCACGGCCTTTTTCATATTGAACTCCACATTCTCATCACTGATTCGAAGAAGCAATTTTCCTTTATAAACATTTATTAGCACTTTTCCAATGTTCATAAATGGTCATCTAAGAATTAGTAGGCAATTTCTATCCTCTTTGAAATCTAATACAATGAAATGCATGGGAATAATGAACTTGTCCACCTTCATGATAACATCTTCCACTACACCAAACAATTTCTTGATGAATTGATCCACCAACTAAATAAGCATTGAAGTTGACTTCACATCATCGAGCCCTAATTTTTTAAATATCGATAAAGGCATAAGATTTATACTTACACCTAAGTCATATAAACACTTTGCAAATTCCATGTCTCCATCTACATAGGGTATTGTGAAGCTCCATGGATTCTTCAACTTAGAAGGCGCGTGACTGGTGATAATACAGCTACAACTTTTAGTTAATGCTACTGTTTATTTATCTTCCTACGTCCATTTCTTCGATAATATGTCCTTTAGGAACTTCTCCTGTTTAGGCATATGTTCTAATTCCTTCACAATTGATACGTTAATCTGTAAAGTCTTTAGTTTCTCCATGAACTTTGGAAATTGTTCGTCCAGTTTATTCTTTTGTAATTATTGTGGGAATGGAATCATGGGTGGATATGGAAGAGAGGAAACAAATGAAGGGTATTCACTCTTTTCTTCAACCTTTTCTTGCCTTTTTTTGGCCCTCTATGGGGTCAGATTTAACATGTTCATCTGTTGTTTGTTCAATTTCCTTCCCACTCCTGTGTGATATTGCCTTAAGTTACTCCATTGGATTTGTTTGAGTGTTACTCAGGAAACTACCCACATTTTTTGTGGACAATGCATTTGTCAGCTAATCCACTTATACATTTAGGTTAGAAAGAGGTGTGGTTCTTAGCTACTTACTTAAACTTACCTTCCAACCTCTTATAGTCCTTGTTTATGCTTATAATCTTGTGTATAATTTTGTCCAATTTTGAATCATTGGCAGTGAATTTATCTTGTTGAAATAAAAGTGGACGTTCATTTCTACATTAATTTCCCACATTGATAGACTAAGAAAATTTTGAATGGTTCCTCCACCTAGGATTGTGTTTGTTAAAGTAGGGGTTATTCCCTCCTACTCAACCAAATTGTGTGTTTATGTAGTTAAGTTACTTCATATTACTGTTTTGCATTAAAAAATAATTAGTGATAACATGATTGAGTTGTCCACTTAACTCACATCCATGCTAAATTGCTTTAATTGGAGCGAATGAAAAGGTTTGCAGACTATTTAGTTATCTTGTTAAATTGGTGATCTCAGCCTATAATGTTGTCACTGAGTCGACAGCAATGAATCCTTTATTATCTCCAAAAATTGGCTATTGTCTGTTGTATGCTTCTATCAGTCGTCTAAAGAAAATTGTTATTTGTAATCTCTTCTAGCAAGTCATCTGCTTCCTCAACTGTCTTTTGCGTTAAAGATGCCCCAGAAGTTGCGTTTATAGTGGTCCTCATAGATGGATTAACTCCATTGAGAATGTTTTCAATAGGAACTCCTTTGTTAAATTATGGTGAGGACATCCCCTTTGAAAATATTTGTAACGCTCCCACGCTTCATATAGTGACTGCCTATCATTTTTTTTGAAATTATTATTATCCTTTATCAACCTTATTGTTTTATTCAGAGGGAACTATTTATCTAGGAAGGCACACACCAGTTGCTCCTATATCATGACATTTGTTGATTTTAAAGAATAATAGCACGCCTTGGCTCTATCCCTTAGTGTGAAGTGAAAGAGCCTCATCCTAATAGCATATTTTGACATTCCATTATATTAGAAAGTATTGCATATCTCTAAAAATTTTACTAGATGGGGTTTAGGATCTTGGTTAGATAACCCCATAAAATTGTACATTAGTCTATAGCATATTCAGTACTACTAGTTTGATCTCCAACGATGTTGCTTACAAAGGTGGTAGAGTGATACCTTGATGTGTAGCATTAAACCTTGGTCTTATGAAATCCATAAGGACTCATTATTAGTCTCCTTGATTGCACTCTTCCGCCATTGTTCTTTTCATCTCTTCTTCGTGTCTCACTCTTTGAATTTATCTTTCTTAACTTGTAATGTTAAGTGTTAGAGTGTCATTGATCTTGCTTCAACTCTAAGTGATTCTTATGTTCATGCAATTGTAAAGGCATAAGAATAGAAAAAAATTCCTTAGATTAAAGGAATTCAAATAATCCTAAGCTCAATCCCTAGTAACGGTGTCAAAAACTTGTTGAGCAAGTTTTAAATCTAATAAAACCATTAATACACCACAAGTTTATAGATCATATCTTGTCATATATAAGGTTACTGTTCCCACAAGGGTTATGCAAGGTTAACAATTGGAACCTATCTTTGCTAAGGTATTCTAAATGAGATTAGAATGAAAATAAATAGTAGAAATTAAAAACAAAAATAAAAACAAAGCAAATAAATCAAATAACAATAAGTTGCTAATTAAATATAGGGTTTTGATCAAGACTAAATATTTAGGACTTATTTTTCTTATTTTATTTAATTAACTCTTTCTGATTCAATTATATGTTTGATCCTATATTTCCTAAGGTATTGATTACTCTCTCTCAAGACCTAAAAATTCAAATGTATAACCTCTCTATTCACAAAACTTTCCCTAACAATATTTAGACTACACATCAAGAATAATGAAATAACTAAAGGAAATAAAGAAAGACTCTATTGAAGACTTGATCTATAAAGATGGAATTCCTAGTTTCTTTTCTTGATCTCCCATATTTGATATACTCTTTACTGATGGCTGATGAGTTTTTGATGTTTTTCATGTATTTAAATAGTGTATTAGGGTCTTGGGGCTATAACTAGGGTTTTCTCACTTTGATCAGTTCCAAAAATACCCTCAAACTCTAAAATAGATGAAAAATCACGTCTAGGAAGTCATTGTCACAATTATGACATATGAGTCATGATCAGGCTCCTAGAAATTTCCTCTCTGTCACGATCATGCTCCATGAGGCATAATTATGATAGAGGCCATGCAACCCCATGCACGCCTATCATAATTGTGCTTATACATAATCATGAAACCTTTTATATAGTTTCCATCATCATTGTTCTTTAATTGTCTAATTTCCAACACGAGCAAACATATTAATCACCTCATAAAACATAAAATTAAGATTGAAATCATGCTCTAAACCACACAGACATTTATAATATAAATAAACATTCACAATAACACAATTCTAAGCCTATACATAAGATAATCGTCTAATAAACATCTAAAATTGCACTAAAACACATTTGAAAATATAGTATAAACTATAGCGATGAATAAATATATAGTTAATGAAGACCTCAATATTTTTCATACTTGTGGGATTAGTTAAAAATTGGATAAGTGTCATGGCCCGTCTTGAAGGAAGTTACTCTCTTGATAATTTTTTATGTTTTCATATTATGTTAAATTGAAGGAAAGAGAGTTGAAAATTTAATATTCAAATTCATCTATTAAGATCTAGGTATCATATGTATGAATATATTATAGCATGAAAAATGAGGGTTGAATAGGTTACTAGAGATAAAATTGTATTATTTTTTTTAGGCTAGGATAAAACCTAGCATAGGGATTCATAAAGTGAGTTAATGCATTCATAGGTTATCTTGATTAGAAAGATATTTTGGACTAATCAATTTAAGGATAAAGATTGTATTGATCAAGAAGGCATACAATTGTAACTAAGGAATTTATACTAGTCCAAGGAGCTAGGACTAATTATTAGGTCAAGATTGATTCAAAGCATAGGAAATGTTATAAGGGAATTCTTACTTGGATCTAGTTTGTGTTAAGTCAAGAAGACTACACTTCTATTAATTTTCATGACAATCAAATAATAATAATCGTAGAAATGTATGAACTGTTTTGATAGGTTTGTTAAGTGCACAGAAAAATGTAAGTAACACTTAGTCAAACACAGAAGATACACATCATCACATAAGATATATGTCATCACAGAAGATACACGTTACCATAGACGATACACGTCATCACAGAAGATACATGTCATCACAGAAGATACACATCATCATAGAAGATACATGTTAATAACAGAAGAAGCGTGATAACAGAAGAAACACGATACCAAACAAAGCAACACCAGAAGTGTAGCACCCCCTTACCATAGGACATATACCGGGACACCCGTAGGTCATTCCGATACACACCCTACGATAAGGGTGCGCTACGAACAATCACTAACACTTCACATGGCATCATAATAATAAAGCATCAATATGAAA
>JAOSBK010000205.1:10340959-10353528 GCA_027568895.1 Erythroxylum shatona | reverse complement strand
ATTAGGCATTCTTTGTTTTTCATAAACTACATTGGCCAAATAACCTATCCTATTGACATGATTTTTCCCTTGATAAACCCCTTTGAGCTTTAACCTTCCTTTTAGTATAAACTACATTTTATGTTTTTAAGCTTAACCAAATGTCCTTCCCAAGTTATAAAGTTAGTGGAACATTTATGACTGTTGAGTTTATGGATGTACAAAATGCTAAGTGTGGGGGTGTACATATATGAAAGTTTGTTATAATGTTGGGATGCTATTTTATGTCTTCTCACTGGAATTCCCATGTTGATGTAGTTTATTTTAATTTTTATAAGGAAAAAAAAAGAAAAAAAGAAAAAAAAATAGTTGTTGCATCTTCCTAGAGTTGTAATGGATGTGTTATTTGAGTATGTTGATATGAGGAGGTTGGCTTGGAAGGTTCATTCTTGTGATTTCATTGGCATAAATTGTATGAGTGATTCCTTCGGATTGGTATATGCTTCATATGGTTTGTGTATGAGAGCTGAATGGGGTTGTGAAATATAAATGTTGAATTCGTCATTGCTGACAGTACCTAGTTTTTTATGAGTGTTGTTTTGTTTCACTAGCTTTGTTGACTTTTATGCTACTTGACCCAAATGCATCTTACCTTACCTTTGCCCATGTTACAACCCTAAAAAGTCCTTTAATTCATGATTTTGCATGTGAACATTAATGGTGGAGAAATGAAATGATAAGCAAAGTTATTAATTATCATGATCATGAATGGTGTTGAGTGTACCCATGGATATATTTTAGTCAAATACATTTTTCGAGTCTACTATTAGATTGCTCGATTTTTGAAGATGATGAATGTTGATTGATTATGAGTGAAAACTTGGAATGTTGACATCTTGCTATGATTTTTGAAAGTCATTCATCTTTGCTTGTGATTATGTTGTCTTGGAAAATATGGGAATTAAATAAATGTTTCAGGTCTTTGAGCTTACTTTTGATGTTTTGCCCGAGGACGGTCAAAGGCTAAGTGTGGAAGTATTTGATATGATTGAACTATCTTATATTTTCTTATGTATTTCTATGTGATTTCAATCCTATTTTTAAGATAAAATAATTAATTGGTGTTCAATTTCTATTTACTGCTAGGTTAGATATGTTGATATTTATTTGAGACCAAAAAGACAAGATTTTCTAAAGCAAATTGGAGCACAATTGTTTAACAAGGAAAGGCACAAAATAAAAAAAAAAAAGAAAGAAAAAGAAGATTAAAACTTTGGTGGTCTGTGCGCTGCATGAAATGCAACAACGTTGCGTTTACGTAACATTGACGTAACAATGTTTTGTTTAAGCAGCGTGACCAAGGGCATGAGGTTTTAATCAGACGCTACAGGGGCACAGTGAAGGTAGCTGCACGCAGGTGCAGGTGTAGAGAGCAGACGTGAAGAGGGCTTAGCTGGGCGGCTTGGTTACTGGAGAAAGGCTTGGTGGCACAGGCGTGATGAGAAGCTTGCAAGATTGAACAGTGAGAAGCTAGAGAAGAGCTACAGCACAAGAGATTGGGAGGAGTGAACAGAAACATGGCCATTCAAACTTATTTGTCACATCATAAACAGTGGCATAGTTGGGTTGAAATAAATTAAGGGTTAATTAAGGGGTTCTTGGTTAGGGATTGGAATAGAGGCTGAAGTATTTTTCAAGAAAGACCTATGAAGGACTAGGCATCCTGACGCTGTTTCGGAGGTGACATCGACGTCGACGACCCGGGTTAAGTATTTTTTTATTATTTTGTTGTCTCTCACTCATTAGGAATTGATTGTGTTATCCTATTTTAATTGATTTGGGTATTATGTATGGATAATCAGATTTGCATTATTATTCGGTTATTTGTGTATGAACCCATTAGGTATTGTGAGTGGATGATTTTAATGCATTCATTGAATCGTTAATTGCAAAACCATTGCTAGAATTTCTATATAATCCGTAATTGTTATGTTGAAATTGATGTGTAGCGACTAATGATTTGTAATCATTAAGGATAACATGACCTAGGTTAAATAATGCATCGTATGTGATTTTTGCCTTGATTAATCGGTTTTCCTAATTTGTAATGCTACTGCCTAATTAAATCTAGAGATTGTATCCTAGATTGTTCGGTGGTTAGGTTTAATTAACTAGCGTATCTTGATTAAACAAAACCTAAGGGAAAACTTAGGTTAATTATTACCCACGATTAATAGTTGCTAGGAGAGGTTAAAGAACAACAAATTAATGAAATATGCTTAATTAGGGTATAGGCCGAGATTGAACCAAAGAACCGGGTCCCTACCAAATTCTCCGCCTTTATCATTTTTTGCATGTTTTCTTTAATTTGTTTTTATTAGTTAATTTTATTTTATTTTCTTATTCCTAAAATCCAAAACCCCCCATTAAACCTAAACACCGGTTAATTTTATTTCATAAATTTTAAACACACTCTCTGTGGGATTGACCTAGACTTGCCACTGCTATAGTAATAGTCTAGTTATTTTATTTCACTAGCATAACGATGCGTGGTCAATGATTTCTAAGTGAATTGAGTATCCAGCTTGTGTCTTTTGTGTGTTTTTTAGTCAAGTTTTTCATTTTTGTCTTTGTTTTGTTTTCCTTTCGGGTAACCTTTGCCGCAGTGTGAAGTCTACATTGCCGCAACGACTTACCTTTTTTCTCTCATGTTGCTCTCGAGAAAATTTCGCAGCGGTAAAAGTTCTTTACAACTTTCCTATTTCTTTTGGGTAAACTTCGCCACAGCATGAAGTATGCATCGCCGCGACGAACATACCTCATTTCTTTTTATTCCTCTAGGGTTTATTTTGCTGCAACAAATTTCCCAACATTCTTTTGTGTTCCTTTCGGGTTAGTTTTGCCACAGCGTGAGTTCATGTTGCCATGGAGAAACATCGCTATTTCATTGTTTTTGTGATTAGGGTTAAGTTTGCCGCGGCGAAAGTTTAACCTACGCAAAATTGACGCGGTGAAATCACCCTTCCACTCTTATTTTCTCTTAACCTTTCGTATTCCCTTTATCCCTTTTCGTCATTTCACACCCCAAACCCTCTATATACACCCCTGACCCCCCTCTCTCGTCTCTATCCCTCTTTCTTCACCACAACCATCCTCACATTTCCTCTCCCTTTCGACTCTTTGCATATTTTTCTTCCCTCTTTGTAAGTATTTTCTTCTCTTCATTTTTTTCTTAGTTTTTGTATTGTTTTAGGTAGATTAAGTTTATTATTGTGTTCTCTTTTCCATTTTCCTTTTTAGATTCATTTTGCTAGGATAGTTTATTTTACTCAATTTTTAAGTTATATTTCGATGTACATTTTTGTTGAATAATGCCTCGTGTTAAACTCCCAAATAGTAGTACCCCTACTGCCCCTCCTAGCCCTCCTAGTGATTCTGACTCTTCTAATAGTTTCACCTTTGCAAAAATAGTTGAAAAAGTAGACACTAGGCCATTTATCAAAGAGCGACCCTTTCCCTTAGCTTCCCTGACAATCCCTTTGTTCAACAAGTTGTAAACTACCAACTTATAGGATTAGTCATACCCCGTGACTAAGGCAACGATAAATTCGTTCTCCATTTCCATACCTATGCCAGATTCCATAACACCATGGAAATTAACTTCTGTGGTGTTAAAGCACCCAATGCATTCATCACTGCTAGTATCCGTCGCCATTTCAATCTTCCTCCCATTCTCCATTACCACTATGATCATCTGATCTATAACTATCCCTCAGACAATGTTATTCGCACCCTCTGTCAAGAGGGTGCCAAATGACATCAACCCAGATATTACCAATTATACCTAAAAAGATCTGATCTCCAACCCACAGCTCATCCTTATCTCCATCTAGTATGCAATAATATCATCCCAACCACCCACCTTGCCTATGTGACTAAACAACAAGCCCTCCATATCTACCTCCTAATGACTGGTCACCTAGTCGATATAGCTGATGCTATCACCTCTGCCTTACAAGACTTCATCACCATTGCCAAATTCACCAATGCCATCACCTTTCCCTATCTCATTACTGACATATTCCAAGTACACAATGTTTCGAAATTAGAAAATGATAGCTATTTCAACCAGGCCCCTCTCTTTCGGTATACCCGCCTAAAGCAACCCACCATTCACCCACCTCAACCCTCCACCCATATCAAAGATATTGGTGCAACGTCTACTGCTATGGCACTAGATAAGGATGATCCTCCAGCTTAGGACGCTCCTGAGCTCATGACTTTACAGACCCTCGCTGCGGATCTCTCTCATCTCTGGGACACTCTCTTTTAGGCGATAGCCAGGCAGAAGGAGAGAGAGGCATTATATGATCGGGATAGGCAATATCGCCAGCGTATGGATGCATTGCTCGCCGAGCACCTTCACTTCCAGCTATCGTCTGATGAAGATGACCCCTTGAGCGATGCTGGCATATTGGGAGCAGGTCCCTCTAGATCTGGAGATGATCTTCCTATGGAGGAGCTTGAGTCAATTTTTCTTTATGTTTTAGCTAGTTATGTTTTAGTTTTCAATTTATTGGATACTCAGTTACCTTTTTGTCATGTACAAAATTAACGGTCGATTATTTATATAATTCTTATTGTGTTTTTTCCGATGTGTTGTTATTCAATAGCCTTCTACTTCCTTTTCAATGCATAATGTGTTTAATTATTCTTCATATTGAGGACAATATGATGTTTAATTACGGAGGAGGTTATTCCATTTTAGCAATTCTTGTTTATGCATCATTTTTGGCCATTTAATCGCTTGTGCAAGTCATTTGTGTGTCATATGCAAATTTTTAAACTTGGTAATTGAGGTAAATCACATTTTTCAAGTGTGTCTGCAATTTTTTGCTACGACGATGCTGCGAATTTAAGGTTCGCTGCGGCAAGCTCTTGGTTTCGCCGCGACGACGCTATCCTTCATAAAAGAAACTGTTTTAAATTCCCTCATTTCAATAATTCTTCCAAATTAAATTGTTTTCACCCCTGTGTCTTGAGGATTTTATAAATGTTAACGTTGTCCATGTGTTTTTGAAAACAACATCTATGTTTTTAAATGATAGTTGATTTCGGTTAATTTCATTTTCAATGTTTTCACGAGAAGTAAGTCAGGGTACGCTAAGAGAGTGGCATTATGTGTTTTTAAACCTTGAGATTGTTTAATTGAGATACTAACCTTGTTGGAAGGATATTTGGGCCTGAATTCTTTCATTTTTGTGTGTATCTACTTAATTTCATATCTCTCTAGAACTTGTTTTAATTTTTTATCAAAGCTTGATAAACTAAAATTTTATTAATATGACATAGGCATTCCTTTCCAAACCTACCTACCCAAACACAAACCTCAAAAACTTAACCTTTGCTAGCCCTTTTGAGCCTTCTTTTAAGTGCATGCATATTTCATAATTAATATGAGTATCTCATCCTTAGTTAAAGTTGAAAAAAAACATGGGTTTCTATACAAAAGAAAAGAAAGAAAAAGAGTTTCAAAAGTGAAAAAAGTGAAAAAAAACAAAAAGTTTTCTCAAAAGAGAAATGTAATAAAAATGTGTTAAATTACGTTTGTTGTTTGTGTAAATATTTTGTTATGCATAGTTGGCATTTGTTTCATGAGAAAAATAATTATGGTGCATGTACTCGTTCCTTCTTCTATTCAATCCAATTCATTTAACCTTCCTTACATTACAACATTGAAAAGTCCTCTAGATTTTCGAAATTATAGTTCTTATGGTGGAGAGATAGAATTATCACAAGCTTATGGAAGAGAATGGACTAAGCATATTGTAGAGTGAAATTATCCCAAGACAAGTGAGTTGAGTGCTTAAAGACATTACCTTGAGAGAAATCTCTTTTTCCTAATCTCTTGGATTAAGTGCTTATAGTGTTTATTTTCTTAGCGGTCTTTCAGTCTATTTGGGTTGATTTCTGAGGAAGTGACTTAGCTGATTTTCTGCTCTCATTTTTAAGCATGGTCAGAATTTTCTTACACACTTGTGTCTCTTTAACTTTTATAAACTTTGTCCAGGAGTACAAAGGTCTAAGTGTGGAAGAATTTGGTTGAACCCAAGTTTCCTATATCAATTGGTGACAATTTCGTGGTTTTTATCATACTTCTTAGCTCTTATTTTCAGATTTCATGCTTAATTTAACTCTTGAGTGCTTGTCTTAAATTTATATCGTTTGAAGGTAAAATTGTCATAAATAATCAGTAATTGCACTAAATTGGTTTTTTAGAACAATTGATACTGCAAACTACTATTTTTCATTGTAGGAGATTCAAGAAGTAGAGCCAAGAAGTGAAGGTCAAGATAACAAGTCAAAAAGTCAACGAGGGCAATAGGCAAGTTCTTCGCGGCGATGTTGATGTTTCGCCACAGTTAAATTTGAAGATTTATTAAAGAGATCTTTCGGGAAATATTTGTCGTGGCGAAGATAACGTTTGCGCCATAGTGAAAGCTGAAGTTGATTGAATAAATCTTTCGGGAATAGTTTGTCCACGGTGAGAATTGGAACAGATTCGGACCATTTTCGGTAAACTAACCAACTGTGTAACCATATCCATTAACCTATGTTATGAAAAAAAAAAACCTATTTTAGGCTAACTTTCAACTGGGAACGAGAGCCGACACTCCATATTGCTATTCCACCATCTTATACAACTCTACCTTCACGCATACACCATCATTCTCTCATCCATACCATGTTCTTCCATTTCTCCACTAGTGATTACTACCATGGGTATCTCTAGTGGGTTCTCAGTTGTAAAGTCTCTTGGAGCTATGCGTGGCTAGGCACTTATCTCCTCTTGAAGATGTAGTAATGACTTGAGTTCAAGGGGCTTAAAAGGGGAGTAGCTTAATCCATATTTAGCTATGATTAATGAACTCCTAGGTTTAGGATTTGTAATTTGTAGTTAAACATTCTTGATTAAAGTTTAATCAAATGTTAGATATTCAATGTGTGGTTGGGATTTGTTAATGTAGAACTTTGAGCTTAAATATATGAAGTCTCATATAGGTCTATTTGAGATCTTGTTGAATCTCTTTTATCTAGTATGGTTGTGTTTGATATTGAGTTGATTTGAGATCCCAAAGTGACTTGTTGCATTGACTTACCCACTACACACGTTAAGGGCATTTAACAAGGTCTTAAGAAATGGAGTTCATTAATTAAGACCTTGAACTTAAAGAGTTCTGTAAGGTTTACACATTTGAAACTTAGGGATTTCCACTCCCATCAAAAATTGATTTCGAATTATGATAGCCAAAACTCATTTTCAAGAGGATACTATCACCATTTGATCATTGTCTTTATCTTTCTATTTTTCCATTCCCAAAATTCCAAAAATACATTTTATACATTTTTCTCACAATTCCATTTAATTCAGATAAGGTTTCCAATGATCAAAACCACCTCCTTACCAATATAGCATGCATTTCATTACATATAGGTTAGCTAAGGTCATTTGTTTAGGCTCCAATTAAGTGAGACGACCCGAGATTGCATTCTATATTGCAATCCTTGGATTATATTTTTGAATTGACCTCCAAGGGTACAAACTAGGTCCGAATCAGGGTGTTACTCTCATTATGCTTCCATTTGTCACCCTTTAATCAATCAACATGTCACTTCAAGATTGGTCCAATTGTCATTTAATTACTAGTCGATTTGTCACCAATTTAACTATGCCAAATGTTACTCAATTACAAGCTAAATCATCCTAATTTTTCATGTATCAATTTATCCTACCACTTGGCATTTTTCCTAGTCCAAATGTATATTTTAATCTATCAATTCTCCAATCCATAACATTTAATTCCAAATTTTCTAATTGAAATCCAATCATACCAAAATTCAAGACATATCAAAACACAAGTCACATCATGATCACTTAACATTTTTCATACTCGGGAATAAGTCAATTAAGTGCATATAATAACTTGTAATGTGCAAAAATATCAATTCATCTATGAATGCTAATGTTATGCATGTATATGCAATATTTAATCTAGGGTTAAACCCTAAGCATATTCCAGAAAAATGGGATATTACACAACCTTTCCTGCTACAGACATTCATGACACTAGAGACACTCAAACTTTTCACTCTAATGATATTATTGAATGGTTACTCAATACTAATGTCACTGCTCACTTGACACCTGCCTCATCTTGTAGATTCTATAGCTTCATATGATGGTTCCAACTAAGTAATTGTTGGTAATGGTAACACTATTCCCATTTCCTCTAGCGGTCTAGTTACATTTCTTACATAAATTCATCCACTTCCTCTTTGTTATGTTTTAGTCGTTTCATATCTCACTACTAATCTTTTATCTATTGCTAAATTTGTTACTGATAATTCCTATCTCATTGAATTTAATCCTTTCGGTTATGTTGTGAAGGATCTTCAAACCAAAATACCACTCCTCACTAGTTACATCCATAATAATCTCTATCTAATGAGGATTCCACTGCACTTCCACAATCACTCCAGCTTCATTCACTCTTTGGCATCAACATCTTGGTCATTCATGTCATTCTACACTTTCTAAGTTATCTAGGTCTTTAAGTGTTAGTTCAAATGTCATAAACCCTTATACTTCTTGTCTACAAAGAAAAATTGTGCTCCTTCCCTGTTCACATTATTCTCGTCTTTCTACCACACCTTTACACTTTATTTATTGTGATATCTAGGGGCCTTCCCCATCTTATTCATTTTTTGGTTATCGTTATTTTATTTTTATTGATGAATTTGGTTGATATACCTAGATTTTTTCAATTTTCCACAAATCTCATGCTTTGTATATTTTTCAAACTTTTAAAACAAAAAATGAAAAATTAAGTCTCCACCAATATCAAACATTTTCAATACGATTGAGCCCTTGAACTCATCAAAGGCGCCTTTGCTCAATTCCTTACCACCAATGGAATCACTTACCGCATTTCTTGTCCCTACACTCCCCCAAAAATGATCTTTCTGAATGAAAAATTCGTCATATCACTAATACAGGCCTCACCCTTCTTCTTTATGCTTCTCTTCCTAAAGTATTTTGGTTTGAAGCATTTTCCACTGCTATCTATCTTATCAACCTTTTATCCACTTCTATCCTCAATAAGAAATCCCCTCATGAATTCATATTCACCACCCCACCAAATGTCTCTAATTTACAAGTCTTTAGATATACTTGCTTTCTTTTTCTTGGTTCCATTCGCCATGATAAACTCACACCTAAATCCATTCCATATGTCTTTCTTAGCTACTGTTTTTAGTATAAAAGATATCAATGCTTTGATCCTCAAACATCCAAACTTTATATTTCTCGTCATGCTCTTTTTTTAAACACGATTTTCTTTATGCCCACTCTCCACCAATATCGTCTACATCCTCACACACCATCATTCGCTCACTTCCTATACCTTTCACCCCCACTCCCTCAATCTCCTTTACCATTATCCTTAATACCCCTCCACCACCTCACCAAACACAATATTCCCATCCAATGATCACATAGACCTGTAATCAAACCTGTACTCCTTGATCATTTTCTAACTAAATCACCTACTACATGCTTACCACATCTTCTCCTGACCCTACATCCTTTAACTAGGTAAATACATTTCCTTACTGGTGTCAAACAACGCTTGATGAGTTTACTGCTCTCCATCATAATGGCACTTGGACTCTTGTTACTCCTCCACCAAATGCCTAAGTTGTAAATGGGTGTTTCGTACAAAACAAAATCCTAATGGAACTATTCAATGCTATAAAACTCATCAACACTAACAATTTCAATCCTGTTGTTAAGTTCATTACCATTTGTCTCATCCTTAACCTTACTCTTTCAAAAAATTGGTCACTCCACTAACTCGATGTTATTAAGGCCTTCCTTTATGATCACCTTCATGAAAAAGTATTTACGTCACAACCTCCTATTTTTCAAGATCCTCAATATCCTTATCATGTTTGTCATCTTCATAAAGCCCTATATGGTCTCAAACAAGCTCTTAAAGCTTGGTTTCATTGTTTGAGTTAGAAACTGCTTGATCGACAATTTACTTCCTCCAAATCTGACCCTTCCCTTTTCATTAATATCATTCCTCTCATACCACCTTTATTTTATTTTATGTAAATTATATTTTGGTTATCAGTTTTTCCCCATCCTTCATTTCCTCTTTATCAAAAATCTTCATTGCACTTTCTCCATTAAAGATAGGCCAGCTACATCATTTTCTAAGTCTTAAAGCCACTTCAACATCTATGGGTATTCTTCTTACCCAAACATAATACACCAAAGATCTTCTTCTTCAAATAGGTCTTGATCACTCCAAACCTGTTCACATTTTGATTACTCTGTCTCTCCCTTTATCCAAAAATCATGGCACACCCCTTTCTAATCCTTTTGAGTACTGAAGCACTGTTAGTGCTCTTCAATATCTCTACCTTATTCTCCCTAACATTTAATTTGTTGTGAATAAGGTATCCCAGTTTTTACATTGCCCTATAGATGTTCATTGGACTATAATTAAACAAATTCTCTGTTATCTCCGTTCCACATCATCTCACAACATTTACTTTCTCATATCATCCTCACTTACATTACATGCCTACTGTGATGTTGATTGAGCTAGTTTCCCTGATGATCGTCACTCTACTTCTGGATATTGCATCTATATTGGGCCCAGTTTGATCTTTTGGAGCACTAAAAAATAACCTACTATTGTCAAATCTAGTATTGAAGCTAAATATCGGAGCATTGCCCTAGCTACAGCAGAAATCTAATGAATTACTTTTCTTTTGGGAGAAATTGGTTTCTTTAATGTTACACCTACTTTCTAGTGTGATAATCTTGGTCTTGGATCCCTTGCTTCTAATCCGATCACTTATGCTAGTATTAAGCACATTGAAAGTGATATAAATTTTATTCGTGACTTGGTGGATAATAAAGCGCTTCTCATCTGGCACATCACATCTACTCTTCAAACTGTTGATGTTATAACCAAGGCTTTATCCTCTTCAGCATTCCAACGTCTTCATCACAAGCTCACAATTACTAATCATTGAGGGGTGCTAATAACATTGGATATACATGTATCTTAACTATTCAATCTTTACAGATAAGATTTAATCAAATTATTAGTTATATGTAGCACCCCACTCCCTCAAGACCCGAACCCAACATCGATAGGTGATATCCGAGTTCGTGCCCCGCGAGAGTGATGTGTTAAGGCACTCAATCAATTAGAAATCGGTATAAATTTTTTTTTTGAACCATAAGCACAATATGAGGAAATCGATACTCAATTTGGGCCCACATTCATTCATAAATAATTTCAATTAACACAAAACCATCAACAAAATTTTTAATAGCCATTTGGGCCCTTTCACAAATACAAAACACTTGAGTCATTTCGGAATACAAGTTTATACAAAAAGTTGAGGAATATACAATTCAATACAAAAGAGAGAAACGCAATGCAGACACGAACTGACCTCAACCTCTATCCTTCACTTGAATGCCGTAGGTATACTCCCGTTAGCCTAACGGGATATTCTTCTGATCCTGAAAAATAATTGCAAATTTTGGGTGAGTTTTGCGAACTTAGAAAGTGACCATCATCGATGGCTTACCCAATCACATAACACATAAATCACATCATTTCACATTTCGCACTCCACATTCAATACAATTTAATCACTCATATAATGCATATGTGGTGCATATGAGACTCACTTTCCATTTGTTACTTTGTTCTGACCGAGTGCCTAAACTGTCCCTTATAGGGCTCATTGATAACTGTCCCATATAAGGCTCATTAAACGTTGAGCCTGAGGCTCTGAATCCCTTTTTTTCTTGAGGTTCTTTTTCACTCATTTAGCCTTAAGCTCTGATCGGTGGCTACTCTGGTCATAACTCATTTATGTTTCATGCATTCATGAAATGGAATGCATCACTCACATTTTCATAATCCCATTCATTCATATTCACATATCATCAGACCGTAATCCGAAATTCAACATTTAGTTGAATGACACCCTATCATTCGTATGCAAATGCCCATTCATGACACATTTAACAATCACATTAAGTACACATAGTTCATCCAATTCACATTCAGGTTGCACTTTAATATCCAAATCAAACATCACAATCATCGGACCTTCTGTCTGAACCAACATAAGCAATCACTTCTACATAATCATTCAATAGTCATATAATACAAAATTTCAAATAATGAACAATAAAGTGAAATCATCTCGGTCTGCTCACAGTACGCCCCAGATTAGCATTTGCTTTCAAATTCTGAGAACATTTGAATGCGAACACTTGACTTGCACAACCCATTTATGCAAGACACACATTGCACACTCATCAACAATGCATGCTCAATGACAATCTTGGGCATATGTCCTAGAACACATATTATTATCATTCCCATTTCATAATTCATATGTGTCTAATTTAATTTAGCTTTACACTTCATTTGTACATAATCTTTCTAAATTCTCCTTTCAATCTTTACCCTTTGCATGTGTCTAGCTTA
>JAOSBK010000205.1:10273815-10285105 GCA_027568895.1 Erythroxylum shatona | reverse complement strand
TTTAAATCATTTTTTTGGTTAAATAACATTTATTAATTATTTCACAATCAACGACGTCTTCTCAACAAGACGTCGCAAAAGTACCTTTTCTGCGATGTTCAGCAAACGTCGTTCAAACTAAACAATCAGTGACGTTTACTTCCAACGTCGTAAAATAACGATACATTTCCTAACGTCTTCATAAACGTCGCAGAATGTGGATCTTCTGCGATGTCTTTTGCACATCGTTAAACCTAATCAATCCGTGACGTTTACTCCAAATGTCGCAAAATATCCACACCTTTCTTGACGTCTACAAAAACGTCGTAGAATATCGGTGCCTTACACGACGTTTAGCAACAGACGTCGCAGATCCCTGTTGCCTACCCCACCTTCTACGACGTTTTTTGTGACGTTTTTTTTTAGACTTCATTCATGGTTTTTTATGACGGTTAAATAGATTCTGAGACGTTTAACAAACGACGAAGAAAGGGTCCTTTTCTTGTAGTGTCAATAAGCACATTCTGGATACTAAAGTTATCATTCTTGCTTTCCCCCATTTCTCCATGCATTACCATTAAGTCCAAGATATAAGAAGGAAAAAAAAGAGAAAAAGAAAGAAAACTTAATGGTGTACAATAGGAATGGCAAGAGTACAAACTTGGCTTTATCTAACTCAAAATTAATGGATTCAATTTTAGTTCATTGAACTAGATTTTTTATTAATTTCGAGATTCTAACTTCAGTTTTGCAGTTTGATTTCATATATAAAACAAGGTCGTACCCTCCCTAACTACTCTCTTCGTCTTTCATCTCTTCTTGCTTAACAAGTTGCATGCATCTCTCTTTCCGCTTACTACCAGTTGTTATGCTTGTTGTATCGTTGACTAGTTTTCTCACTATTAATCTTAGTAAAATTTTAATTCAACATCTTTTTTGTGAAGGATTAACTTTCTAAGTTATCAAGAACCATCAACTCCATCAATTATTTGTGATTCTTATGCCCAAATTGTCTTCATATATATAATGTCACAAGTCAATCAAAGTCCCGGGCCAACACAACAAAAAACCACATCCATCAACACACACGCCCAACAAAAATAGAGAATCCAGTCCATAATTACATTCCAACATAGAAGCCCAAGGAAATAGAAGAAGAAGTTTGTTACAGAAGGTGTAGAAGTCGTTTCCTTGATTTCTATTTTTTCCTTTATTTTATTTCTAGTCTATTCTAGAGTTGGATATTTTAGGTTCCAAAAAATTTATGGTTGTTAATCTTGTAACAAAAAGAGGAGAGAAGTATTAATGCAATGAAAAATATAAAAACACCAAGTTTTGGAAATAGAAAATATACTTCCTTTTCTCTTCATTTTTCCCTCAGCATCTCGTCTCTTTCTTCTTCTTCTTCTTTGTTATTTCTTCTCTATTTCTTCTCTGTATCTTTCTATCTTTCTTCCTTCAATAGTTTGAAGATAGCAAGGTAGTTTTCTATGCTCAGGCACTTAAGTTTGATTGTAATAAGGGCTGATCTAGTGAGCCTCATCATTGTGGCTTCCTTAGGTGGCCAGAAAATGCTCATCAATTTGGTTAAGATCTAAGGTTACAACTAAGAAGGAACGACATGGTAGAGGAGAAGGCAAGGTAACCAAGTGATGATTGCTTGGGCAACCACTTATTTTTGTAGTGGTTAGAGTGAAAAGATGATTTAGGATACTGAATCACCCATCTCAATCATCAACAACTTAGAATTCCAAAAATACCATTAATTTTCCTTCACCCAAGAACACTAATTCAACCATCACAAATTTTCTATTTCCTACAAAATTCCTAAACTACCCCTCCTCTAAACTTTGGCTTAACATTTGGTATCAGAGCACTTTCCTGGGAATGTGAGACAAACTGACAAGTGATTATTTTTCTATTCAATTGAAAGGAGTTCAACAACAATTGGTAGGTTTGCACCACTCAACTAAACAAAAAGTGAATCAATTGTTGTCGACAATTCAGCAGCTAGCTAACAGTGAGGGATCCAATAAAGTAGAAAAGGGTTTAAGCTCAACTGCCACTTTCAAAGGTTTATTGCCAACCCTTAGAGTTGGGCCATCACAGGCCAATCTTAACACTACCACTCTAATGAACCAATGAAGACAAGTTGTCAATCGAATCGTGGCACCAATAGATCTAAATTGTCAATAGTAAAAAATTGAGTTAAACTATTTTGATGGAACAAATGCAAGGTTGTGGATTAGGAAACATGGAAGGTATTTCCAATTTTATTGGATTTTAGAAAAAAAAGGTAGAAGTTGCTGCGCTTTATTTTGAAGGCAAAGTTGTGCAGTAGTTTGAGAGCTACATTGATGGGAAAGAGTTTATCATATGGGAGGAATTATCTACTGCCATCTTAAAGAAGTTTGAAAAACAAAATCTAGGGAGTCTCATTGCTTCCTTCAATAATTTGAAACAATCTAGAAGTGTGCCAGATTACATAAAGGCCTTTGATGAACTAAGAGCTTGTTTAGTGGAGCTTAAGCCACAAATGGATAATGAGCATTTTATCCACAACTTTATTGGAGGCCTAAAAGATAAAATAAAACACTATTTAATTATTGTAAGTCCAAATTGCTTGGAAGATGCCTATCACATTGTAAAATAGGAAAAAGTAAATTTAGAAGCCACCTTTAAAAAGATTAAGATTAACTATACTAGTCAACATGTAGTGCAGAGGGTTCCTATGGTTAGAAAGTTCGAGAAGTCAACAAATAATGGGTCAGAAGAATTTAAGAAGGGGCAGTGCTATAGATGTGGTGACAAGTTTTACCTTGGGCATCAATGTAAACCAAAAACCCTATATGTTGTTGAAGGTGATGAAACATAAGATACACAGGTGGTAGAAGAAGAGGAAAAGGAAATAGAACCAGAAGCTGAATTGCAAGCATAGGTGACTTTGCATACAATTTTGGGCCTTACCACCCTTAAAACCTTAAGAATCAAGGGATCCAACCAAAGTAAGGCTCTAATCATCTTAATTGATACTAGAAGTATCCATAGCTTTATAGACGCTAGGGCAATAGAGGGAGCACAACTAAAACCTATACCAACCATTCCCTTAGCTATAATGATGGCAAATGGTGCTAGAGGTATAATTAGGGAGCATTATGAGGGATTTATTTGGAAAATGCAAGGGCATGAATTTGAATTCAATCTTAGAGTGTTTAAATTTACATTGGGAGGCTATGATATGATTTTAGGTGTAGATTAGCTCAAAATAGTGAATTTAGTGACCTTTGATTATGAAGCTGATATGCTTAGATTGGAATTGAAGGGTAAACCAACTGAGTCAAATGAGACTAAAGGAGTGAAAAATGTTAAATTGATGGAAGTAGAGACTATGGGGAAGATATTGGGGAAAGAAGAGGCAGAATGGGTAACCCACATTTACTCACTACAATCTAAAACTTTGCACACAAGCATTCTAATGGAGATACAAGGATTGTTGAATAACTACAATGACCTTTTTATTGAACTAAAAACACTACCCCAACCAAAATCCATGAACATAAAATTCCACTAAAACCTAGAAGTCATCTTGTTAACCTAAGACCTTACAGATACCCATACTACCAAAAATTGAGATTGAGAGATAAGTGAAGGAGATGTTACAAAATTCAATAGTCTAACCTAGCTATAACCCCTTTGCTTTACTAACTCTCTTAGTCAAAAAGAAGGATGACACTATATGGATGCACAAAGACTTCAGAAGGTTGAATGATATGATGGTAAAAAATAAATTTCTCATCCCTATGATTTATGATTTGTTAGATGAATTATTTTGAGCATCAATGTTTTCTAAACTAGATTTTAGATTAGGTTACCATCAAATCAGAATGTATCCTTAAGGCATCCTTAAAATAGCCTTTAGGACTCACCAAGGCAATTACTAATTCCTAGTCATGCCTTTTGGCTTGACTAATTCCCCAGCCATATTTTAGGCAGTAATGAATTATATCTTTGCACCTTATTTAAGGGACCTTGTTCTTGTGTTTTTTGATGACATACTGATCTACAATAGAAGTTTAGAGGATCACTTATTTCACTTACAGATTGTACTAAAGAAATTAAGACAAACACAAGTGGGGTACTTATGGCATATAATCTCAAAGGAAGGATTAGTAATAGACCTTGAAAAGATTGAAGTGATGCAAACCTAGCCTATACCCATTACCTTTAAATCGCTGAGAGGGTCTTTGGGACTTATAAGCTACTACCGTTAATTTGTGAGGAATTATGGTTTGAACAATAAGCCACTAACAAACTTCTTGAAAAAGGATTCCTTCTTTTGGGAAGAAGAAGCTACAAAAGCCTTTAAAAAAATAAAAAGAGCCATAATTGAAGCACTAGTGTTAGCTATGCCACATATCACAGAAACTTTCATTTTAGAGAATGATGCATGTGATTCAGGTACTGGGGCATTGTTAATGTAGAATTCAAGACTTATTACCTACATGGGCAAGCCATCGGGACCAAAAAATCAAGGTTGTCCATCTACGAAAATGAATTCCTAGCTCTATTAATGATAATATCAAAGTGCAGACAATATTTGGAGCCAAATCAGTTTATAATCAAGACTGACTACGAAAGCTCAAAGTACTTGTTGGATCAAAAGATTACTAGACCAATATAAAAAAGGGGTTAGCTAAGTTATTAGGTCTAAACTATAAGATTCAATACAAGAAAGGAAAAGAGAATAATGTTACTGATGTTTTATCCAGAAGATGGGAAATAGTATAAGGGAATTTGACAAGCCTCATTATCATTACCCCAGCTTAGCAGAAAGAAGTCTTAAAGGGCTATCATGGTGATTCAGAAATCCAGAAAGTAATCATTGATATTGGGGATGACACAACATCAACCCAAAATATAATTTTAATAATGGAATCCCTAAGTACAAAGTCAAGGTGGTACTAGGCAGAAATAAGCTATTAAGAGAGTAGTTGATTATTAATATGCATAATGATTTAGTGGGAGGACATCATGGAGAATTGGGAATGTTAAAAAAATCATATCATTATTCTATTGGAAGTGAATGAGAACAGATGTAAAAAAAGAAGGTTAGTGAGTGTGACATATGCTGAAGGAGTTAACTAGAACATGTGCATTCTTCAGGGTTATTATAACTTGTGTCAATTCCAAAGGCTGCTTAGAGAGATATAAGTATTGATTTCATAGAGGGTTTACCTACTTTAGAAGGGAAAAATGTAATAATGGTGGTAGTGGATAGATTTATAAAGGAGGGTCTTTTTTTTGGCTTCGACTCATCCTATTATTGACCCAATTATTGTTAAAACATTCATTTAGTAGATATATAGGTTGCATGGAATGCCTAAGAGTATAATATCTGATAAAGACAAAAATTTTACTAGCAAATTTTGACAATTCTTATTTAAGGCATTAGGGCTATCACTCGATTTAAGTACTACTTACGACCATTAGAGTGATGGTTAGATTGAAAGGGTCAACCAGTGCCTAGAAACTTATTTGAGATGCATGGTTGGAAGTTACTCTAGACAATGGGCACAATGGTTACCTTTAGTAGAATGGTGGTATAATACTAATTATCAATCTCTTTTGGACACCACTCCTTATCAGGCTCTATATGGAACAAACCCCCTTGTCGCAACCCCTAATGAATATATTAACCAGTTCATTAAGGATAGAGGCATGACTATCAAATTCCTATAGGAAAAACTACAGAGATCTTAGGAGAGAATGAAAAGATTTACATACAGAAAGAGGACTGAGAGATTTTGAGGTGGGTGAACAGGTCTATCTTAAATTACAACACTATATAAGTTAGCTTCTAAATATTTTGGGCCCTACAACATCATGGAGAAGGTGGGAAATGTGGCTTACAAGTTACAGCTTCCAGAAGGCTCATCAATCCACCCTATCTTTCATGTTTCACAATTAAAGAAATGAATTGGACCCCAAATTGCTCTTACAACTGAAATACCTTAACCGAACAAGAGGGTGAGATTTAATTATAATCGATGGCTATATTGGACAGGAAGATGGTCAAATAAGGAAATTGAACAGTGACTAAAGTCTTAGTTCAATGGTCGATGGACACTTTTGAAGCTACTTGGGAAAGATCATTTAGAGTTGATTAAGCGTTATCTTACCTTAAGGACAAGGATAAACTCAATACAGGAGAACTGTCACAACTCAATCAAAGCCCCAAGCTAGCACAATCTATCCAAAGATCAACATAACAAAAAACCATATCCATTAACACACATACCCAACAAAAAATAGAGAATCCAATTTATAATTACATTCAAACATATAAGCCTAAAAATATAAGAAGTTTCTTACAAAAGGTGTAGAAGCATTTCCTTTATTTTTGTTTTTTCCTTTATTTTATTTCCAGGTTGTTCTAGAGTTGATTATTTTAGATTCCAAAAAATTTCAGATTGTTATACCTATAACAAAAAGGGGAGAGAAGTATTAATGCAATGAAAAATGTAAAAAGACTGGAAATAAAAATACACTTCCTTTTCTCTTCATTTTTCTCTTTGTATCTAGTGTCTTTGTTCTTCTTCTTTGTTACTTCTTCTCTGTTCCTTTCTATATTTCCTCCTTCACTATTTCCAGAGATAGCAAGGTAGTTTTCTACCCTCAGCCACTTAAGTTTGATTGTAGCAAGGGTCGATTTAGTAAGCCTTATCATTATGGCTTCTTTGGGTGACTAAAAAAGTGTTCATCATCTTGGTTGAGATCTAGGGTTATAGTTGAGAATGAACGACACATCAAAAGAGAAGACAAGGTGGCCAGGTGATGGTTGCTTAGGCAACCACTCATTTTTGTAGTGATTGGGGTGAAAAGGTGATTGAGGACACTAAACAACCCATATCAGTCGTTAACAACTTACTTCCTGCAACACTCCTAAATTTCCTTCGCCCAAGAACACTAATTCAACCTTCCCAAATTTTCTATTTCATACAAAATTCCTAAACTAACCCTCTCTAAACTTTGACTTGACATTTAAATTCCTCCCTATAGTGTTCTTTTGATTTTTCTTTCTCTCCCCTATATGAGTAATTACTATTAGTAGTTACTACCAATATATTAATTATGTCATGTATGAAATTAATTATTTAATAAATTTAAAAATATTCAATTATTAAATGTCTAAAAATAACTTAACCATAAAATCATAATACCATTGTTATTATTTCCATTGACACTCTATTTCATTGTCATTTCACCTCCCTTCTCCGCTGGTTGTGTTTGGCAAATTAGATCCTTAAAGAACGAATCTAGTTATGGAAGTGAACCTGGTATAAAGTAGAATCAGAGTTTGCGTAGGAGGATGATTCAAGATTGTTGTCTTTGAGGCAATCATTTTGGGGGTTTAGTTATTTACCCTTCCCTTTACTTTTGTTTTAGGCTCTAAAAAGGTGGTGTTTTGTGCATATGGCATTTTAGATTTTGGATTTGGAACCACGAAAATGGAGATTGACAATAGAGGCTATAGAACCTTTTTTTGTGAAATTATACTATTAAAAGAAAAAAAGATCTGCCTTCTTTATCTCTTTTGATTGGTGCAAAAATTAGACATTAGTTTAGTTGTCGATATAGGTGAGTGATAAGTTACAAAAGAGTGAAATGTAGTTCTCTTTAAGAGTATATTAAAGTTATATTATTGGAATGGTATAAGCATTTAGAGTGAACTGTTGGAAAATTGAGTTGAGATCTGATCCCAACTGTAATTCTACAAAACTTTTTCGCAACTTTTGATTTCCTGAAAACCAAAATCTCTTTAATTCTATAAAATTATTAACACAGATCATAATAGAGTGAAAACTTAATTCATACCTTATTTAGAAGTTTGATCTTAATCCTATTGTATCCTATGAGTCGTTTTCGAAATCGATCCATCTCAACCACTGTACTCGCATATTATTCATACCTTATTCCCGAACAATACTAATCGAAAACAAAGAACATTCTATCTAATTAGTTTAGGGTGATGAATCTTATCTTGATCACTTAACTGCCTCCATATAGCTCATGCTACATCCAATGACTATCAATTAAATGACCCATGATTAAATAGATCATAATTAGTATCAAAATATAGCAATCCATATACAAGATAATTTTGGTGACCTTAATTCAAAGGATCACTTATACAATCATCACAATGAGAATTCCAAAGACATACAAGTAATGCTTCAAATGGATTTCCCTTGTCGGGTCTGTTTAGTGAACTTGTTCTCAAACAAGCACCCACACATTTGTTTAAGTATCTCTATACTTTAGCTTATAAGATCGACTACTTCCTTTATAAGGAAAAACAAAATGTGTGCTAGTCTTTTTATATTGTATTAATGTCCAATCTTAATAAAACAATGACTAGGAATATTTAGGTAATATATAAATGCAATATGAATCTCATAATTATAATCTCATTATAATTTCATTTGTAATGTACAACTATCCCATGGAATTTTCCATATACGTCTAAATATGTACAAGATAAAGAATATCTTTAAATAATTTGTCACTAAACTACATCCAAAGTGATTGGCTATAGGGCATAAACCAACAATCTGCCACTTGCACTAAGCCCAAATTAAGTATCTTATACCATATCACCATATGATGATCATGCTACTATTAGGACAGTGAGTTAATGAGAGAATTCTACAAAATTCTCTATAGTGAGCACTTGCTTAAATCTTACAACTCCCATCTTAATTATCATCATAATTAAAAAATTGTCTGAACACATTCTTAGATCTTTGACAAGACATTAGCTCTTTATGTATGCCCAATGGATCTAATGTTGTACAGTACATTACTATCTTAAACAATGCAAGGAACTATTTCAAGTTCACCAAAGAACTTATTGATCCGATTATTCATTTCCACTAAATGAAAAATGTATAATGGCTTAATTAGCAACCAATGTTATATTGGAAGCTTTTCAATCTTAAATGATATTTTTCTAAGTAAATGAACCTTAACTAGGATTTACTTCTAAAGTAAATATCCTTATCTCCTTGAACTCAAATATTAACTCATATATAGAATAATGGACACTGTTAATACTTTGCAAGTATTTGATATCTCAAATACTAAACATCTTTAGTACATTATCTATGTATTTGGATTTAGAATAAGTAAGCAAGTTCCAATCTATCTTTATAGATCTAATTTCCATAATTAAGTTTTTACCTTTTCATATCTAATAAGAGTTGTTCTTGAACAATTATGTTTTTAATAATTAAAAATTAGAATTGTTATTCTTTATACGCAATATGTCTCCACACACTTCTATTGAAGAGGACAATCATACTCCTGCTAACCTTCTTGTAGACATGATAAATTCAAAATCATCTAAAAAATAAACTCTTTAAATTCATCATGAAAATGAATCTTTCAACTATTCATAGCCTTTTAACTGTACATCAAATGTATAAATAAAGGCAATAGTTCCAATTTGATTTATGGTTATGAGATTTGAACATTTCAAATTTCATCTTTCTCCCACTACTTATCTTGAGAACCATTATACTATAAGTATACATTGAATCAAACAATTCATTCAATTGGTCTGTAAGATTATATCCAACTCTTTAGATATCTCATAATCTTTTATTACCCAATTTAGTTCTAAACTTAATGGATAATTTATGCTTAAACTAAGCATTACATCTTTAATTCATTAACTTTCATTCTTTCAAAGATTTAGCATTTCATATTTAGTATGGAATCTTGCTCATTGATTCAATTGGAACTATTAAAGGTAAGTCATTATACTAGGCATTCTATAGAAGAAATACTATTGCATCATACAATATCTCATATTGTATTTTTCTCCTTACATAAATCCATACTTTTATGAATTTAGTTATGATGGTATTCACTAGAGAATCTTATTCCTTATAGATAGCCAAAAATTTAAAACTCACCAAATTGATCTCATCGAAATGCTTTATCATTCTTAATAATTAATTTCTACTTAGATCTAAAAATTTAAGCCTTTCAAAAATTTAAATCATTATTTCATTTAATACGTATGACTATATCACATAAAGTCATTAGTAATAAAATAAAATGTAATATTATCCTTTTATGAATTATTATTTCATCCAATACATCAGATGTATAAGATTTAACAATTCAATACCATTATCATCCTTTCACCAAAGGTTGATTTAGTTATTCTTCAACTATATAAGTTTCACAAGTTCCATATGATTCATAAGCAAAAGGATACATATATCTTAGCACGTAACTTTGTGATTCTCGTTATGTTGATTTAACCAATATGGCATAAAAAGATAATCTCAATTATCCAACTTTTAATTTGAGCCACTTATGTTAATCATAAGCTTCCTTTGATCTAATGCATACAAATTCTTTGTATAAAATTGGATTAACTAACAATCTATTTCCAACCATGCATTGAACATTATAATAATGTTGAATTTAAATATAGTATCACATACTCATAAGCATGAATTAGAAATACATATGATCTCTATCATATCACATATAGGTAAGAAAAGTCATGCAATCATTTTCTTCTTATGAAAACTATTATCATAATATAGCAAAGCCCTTAATTATAGTCCATAATTATGCTTTTAATAGGCTAAATTAAATGGAACAATTCCAATAAAGTACTGTACCTTTCAGCTCTACTCCATGTAACCTCTTGCATCTTACTATCACGGTGTTGACATACATCTTACTTGTTGTCATCAAAGTTTATGAGACATTAGTCAGCTAAAAATGTCATTACATTTAGTAATTTGTATGAATTTGATATATCTCTAAAACTTTGTCATCGAATCCTTAACAAGGATTATAGCAACATTGCGTAATAAGCATATAATTTTCTGTTCTAACTTTGAAAACTCTTCTCAAACATATCCTATGTCCAAGTACTTAGGTTTATTAACTTAGTATCAACTATACTAAACAACGTAAATTTCAATCAGAATAAAATATAAATGTAAGAAAGGTAAGTGATTAATGATACGCCATAACTACTAAATAAGATTAGGACTTTAATCATACATTTGGTTACTCTTACTATTTATTGAAATAATAGCCCTCACTACTATCCGGAAAGACCTAATCTTTCTAGTGGGCTAGGATCCCATTTGTTGGACCCTAAACTTTCCTTGGAAGCTAGAACTATTAAATGAGGAATTGTTGGTGATTCTTCATGTGTATAGAAAAGGAGAATTCTTGAATTTGAAATAAAGTAGAAAAGATTGATTGAATCAAAGTGAGA
>JAOSBK010000205.1:10231022-10247852 GCA_027568895.1 Erythroxylum shatona | reverse complement strand
AAATTGTTCATTAACGCAGAATGTATGCTAAATAATATTTAAAATACATATAATATTTAAAATTATTTTATAATAAAATTATTTTATAAATATTTAAATAATATTTAAATAAAATTGTTCAACGCAGACGACCGTCTGCATTGAAACAACGCCCGTCTGCGTTGAGCGTTGATGAGTTTATCTACGTAAGTGACGGAACTTACAAAAAAATAGCTTCCTGGAAAAGCTAAAATTTGGGCTTTTCTGAAAAGCTTCAAATTTTAGCTTTTCAAAAAGCTGTATTTTAGCTTTTTCAAAAATTATTTCTACTTCAAAAATGCTTTTGAAGTTTGCAGCCAAACACCCATCTTTTCTCAAAAATAACTTTTGCTGTAGAAAAAAATACTTTTGGAGTCTCCAAAAGCTGAACTAAACAGGCATAATTGATATGAATGGCTTCCCTAAATCATGTCGTTGAGGACTTTTATCTCCATGAGAGCAAACTAATTTCACAACGAATATCAAGTAGTTTGATTTATTTATAATTAATAAAATATAACGTATTGATCTTTCTTGAGACTAATAATGGATCATTAGAAGTTGAAACAATGTGAAGAAGCTTGTAACCCTCTAATACCAAAAATGGAAAAAGAAAACAAAAAGCAACAAAGCAATAGATAAAACGGTTTCACAAAAATGATGATGGGAAAAATGGAATTTATAAAGAGACAACAAATTACAATATTATTCCAAAAAATGATGTCCCTAAAGAAGTAGAATTGACTCACTCATCCATTATTTCCCAATTGCTCTTATTAGTTGGCAACTTTGACTATGGTAAGCTATGTTCACTCCGCTAAATTAATTTAAGTTGACACAAGAATGGAATTTTCCACATTAAATTGACCTTATTTTCTTATCCAGTTACCACGAAAAACATAACAAGAAAGGGTACTTGGCAAAATTGGAGGCGGAGCAACTTTTGTTTGATGTTAGTGGAAAACTACTCAATAGATAGACAAGTTTGGTTGGCTTCGGCTATGCTTTCTCAAAACATAGTATTTGAAATTTTGAAGTATATATCGTTTATGATTCTAATCATTTTTATCTAAGAATGAAGTTGTTTGTATATATTGTGGCAAAAGGACAATACGTTCTCTCTCTTTTGACATCCGTATTCTGCTTTTGGTTCACTTTTGACACATGTACCCTAACAAAAGTTAGCATAAAAATGATTACTCTTAATTTATGTATAAGTTATATATTAGGCATGAAATGATGGAAGAAAATAGCAGCAAGTGGCTAATATTTTTAATGTTTTGGTGTGTAAGAAGACAAAGATTAAGGTGTAGTGTGGAAAAACCATGTTGTGTGGGGTTCTGGGATCAGTCAAGTTGGTTGATTTAGCGAGAAAAGGAAATCTTATTATTTAAATCTTTTGAGAATGACAGTAGGATTTGTTTATCATCTACTGAGATATGGTAGCTGAGCTCATTCCTTTGTAACATTTTTTTAATAATTCTGTCACTTGGCTAATACTTTGCTTTGGCAATGCCAATGAAACATGTGTCATGAAAACCGCATATTACTACTAAATCAATCCATTAAATGCAGGTAAATCCATGATTAGGAGGCTGGTTTGGTCATTTTGGGATTCAGAAAATTTACTTATTCACCAATTACTTTTTGAAGTAATTATAATTTATATTGCCAGAACATTTAAAATTGAATCTAATTCAATTCACATCAAACTAAATAGACCTTTGTGCTTAATTTACACCATATAAAACATTTTAGAAAAACAATAAAACTTAAAAATAGGCTGTAGTGCAACTAATTAAAATGACATATAAGATTATATTGTATATTAATTTTAGTACACAGCAGATGTAAATTAAAAAGATGCGAATGTTGCACATTATTTGACTTTGGAACTTCCATTGTTAAAACTCAATTATATTACATAAATATATAAAATTTTAAACCATGGTTTAAAATTTAGATATTGATTAGTGAATTGGGCTAGTGTTGGTATGTAAGTCTAGTCTCTAATAAGAATCTACGCTGACCTCATGTCTCATTATCACAGTTTTCTAATCTAACTCAGTGCATAATTATTTCCTACTTGTGTCTTTATATTTATGTTTGCGATGTTTTTCATATCTTTTAAATATTTTTATTTCAATGTTAAAGTGTCCTACTCACCAGAGTCTCAACAGTATCTTTCAAGTATCAAAAGCCAGATTCGTTATACAAATTAAAAGCAAAACTTGTATCTAGAAGACTACGTATTAAAATCGTATGCGGAATATGGGTTATAATACTTTACAAATACTACTTAATTCTTTTATCATCGTTTAAATTTCGGCCTTCTTATACGATGCAAAAGTTAATTTATTTTATAGTGCTCAGTATTTGGAGTGATTAATATTTTAGTTGAAAAAATAAATAAACTTTGCTTGTACTAAAAGGCCAGAATGACTAATTTGAAGATCATTTACAAGCATTAAGAAAAAAAAAGTTTATTCGAAATAGGTTAAATTGATCGACCCTAGACATTTAGATGAAACAAATTTTAATCTTGATGATAAGATACATGACTCGAAAAACATACACATAAATCAAACATCTGATTTGCACCGTCTTATAGAGTCGAAACATCATTTTCCCCCAATTGAAGGTCTTTGGAGATGTACAATCTGCCTAGTTACTGGGAAGGTAACTTTTAACTGTAATTTGATAAGGTTACAGTCTCGTCATTTAGCATCATGTGCAGCGAAACTCGTAGCTAAATAGATTATTTGTATTGAATATGTTTTCTAAGAAATTTGTTTTTGGACCTACACGAATTTCAGATTACCTAACGATTATTTAATCCAACGTTAAAAAATATAGACTGTATAACAATTATTTAATCTATTAATATTTGCATTTTTATGAGTTATTGATTTTACAAGTGTGATTTACAGAATATACGTGATCAATTAGCTTGATATTTTCGTAAAAATAATTAGGTTAGGAAACTATCTTGGGTTATGTTTAGGGTTCCGGAGTGATTTTGGCTTTAAACAACTTGTGGTATGGTATGGGTTATCTTGGGATCATAAATAAGAATATTTGTGTAGTAATTCAGGGAATAATGAGGCATGTGATGAGGAATCCGATGATTAAGCATGATACAAATTGGAAACAGAGGAGCACACCCTTCGATGAGTGATTTATATTCGCCTTCAAGGGAAAAAGACAAACAAAGTTTCAAAACTGTCGATTTCATACAAATTATAAACTACTTAATTTGCTGATTTGGGTTCGGCTGAATATAGCTGGTAGGTAATTAAGATTTTAAAAAATGGGCCACTAGCTAGTCATGCATATTTGAACACTTGTCTCGGTACCATTGAATCTAGGATTTTGTCTTCATAAAAGACAAACATTAATGACTCAAAAATCCCCGGCGTGTTGGTTAAGGTTTGCGACTGCCATTCCTTGTATTCGCCCGTGAAGCAGAAGGAGCATAACATTGACTAAAATTGTCTCCCAAGTGTAGAGTTACAGCAAGTAGGTCACTTCAATTCAAAGAAATATATTTTATATGAAATTTCTATATTTTCTAAAATTTTGCAAAAGCAAACTCTGTCATCAAGGATTCATTGATTAATCTTACATTATTTACATTATAGATTGCGCGAATTAAGAGTTTTTAGCTTATTTCTTATTGAACAGCTATATGAACAAGTAAAAAGAAAAGGATGGAATTTACTTGCAAAAGAAATGTATGCATTAGTTAAAAAATGAAAATGCAGGGGGTTAAACTGAAAAATATATGTATGGGGTACAAGAAGAAGACATAGCTCCTCCGACAAATTAAGATTTGGCAGTACGGACCAGACGTCCCATGTCCTCCTTACCCCCTCACAACTAATTACTATAATATAAGTTCCTAAAAGACAATGGCTTATGTTTCCACTCTCTCTAATACTCATATGACTGCCTCAATATTCAAGGGATTGTTTGTCTGTTTGCTTGCTTCGGACATTGAGATGCGGTTTCAAGGGAATGTGATGTATCCCATTCCCAGGGAATAAAAGCATTAATCGCTTCAAGAAGAATATCTCATTTATTTAATTTATGTGTTTCTTTAATGAGAAGAGTGCAAATTTCAAGCATTTGAGATGCCATATCCTCGATTAGTTGATTGACACAAAGAAGGGTTGGGTTGGGCTGGAGGAAAAAGAATTAAGAAATTAAGAAAAAGAAAAGAGGAGTGAAACTTCACTGTGAAAGGTAAGAAGTACACAACAAAATTGGTCTAGGAAATGGTAATCATTCCTTTGGAGACCCTGGCTATATAGGGATCTCCAAACCCAAGACATTGACCTCTTCAAAAGTGTGGTATATGTCGGCCCCCCCTCTCCCTCGCACACTCACGGGTACTCCATCCTCCAATTCTTACATATTTATCAATAATATGACACATCACATGTAACACCAATTTTCATTTTTTCACATCATCTTGACGTATCCCTCGTACCCAATATTTTACTTTTGTTGGCCGGTGATTTGTTATATATCTGTAGTACAAAATCATGTTGTTTATCTTAATCTCATTAGTAGACAGCTGCCAGAACTTCAGAAAGCGGGAAAGTTTTCGTTGCTCGATGTGAGTGCTTTTTTTTTTTTTGGTGTTAATTCAAAGTTTGATAGACTTGATCTTGGCTGTTAAGACTTTACTTGGTTTAATTTTTTAAAAATAAAATCTCTCTTATAGTCTAGCACGATCTAATCTTAATTTACAAAGGGATATTTCCAAATCAAATATACACATTATGGTTAGTTTTTTTAACTCCAATTCATCTCTATAAAATAACTATAAGAAAACAAATTAAGTTATATTATAATGCTTTTATTTATAGAACCTCATATAAATTCGTTCTTATGATTGACCTTTATTAGTTTGAAATTCATAATAATCTACTAAATTAAATTTAGATAATACAACTATACAAAATCATTTATTAATCTTAATTAATGAATTAACCTATGACAGTTTTGGACAAATATAGATTGTTCATTCTAGTCTAGTTAATGTATTTGAAAAGTAAATCTATGAAATCTGCAGATCAACATTTTTTTGTCAATTTTCATTTTCATTTTCCTTTCCACTAACATTATATACCCTAAAAATTATGAATCGGGACAAAAATTAAACAAGTTGCACATAACATCCCAGAATGGTACACTAAAAGGTCATATCAAAGCCAATTTGATTGCTTATATTTATTTTATATTTTAAAAATTAATTTATTAATCAATGGGAATTGCTACTACCTTTTGTGTCCCACTTTGAGATAAAGCAAAAGCAGAGAAAAAAGCAAGAAAGAAAAAAGAAACAGAAAGAAGAAGGATGGACGGAGAGAGAAGGAAACAAGACAAAATGTTCTCAAACCTTCATGATTTAAATTCTTACACCACAAGGACTATGTTTCTCTCATTTGCTCAATCCCACATAAGACGACTTGCTCAAACTTTCCTCCAAGACTTGTCTAAGAGCTTAAAAAGCCGATAAGCTTAAAGAACAAAAAGGGGAAGATAGCATTAGACCTGAGTGAAAAAGTGAAGAATAAGGAAGCTGGGAAAGTTCTTCAAGGTTTTGTTCAGAAAGCAATGAATAGAGGTATTCTGCAGAGCTCGCCGGTGCAGCAAATGATGACCGGAAGCCCTAACTGGTGGAGCATCAATAACATGAGACCACCACCATCCCACCACCACCAACAAAGCTCTCCTTTCTTGCCTCCTTCTGTTCTCTTCCCTCAATTCATTCCTTACTCTTCGTCTTCGCCTTCTTCACTTTCAGTCCCCGCTTGGCATGAAAACCAGGATCAACTTCCGGAGACATGGAGCCAACTACTCTTGTAATCTCTTTCTCTCTCATGTCTCCTTAATCATTGATGCTCTTTCTTTCTCTCTTTTCTCTCTAATAAATACCTAAATATGATATTGATTTTTGTAGGGCTGGATTTGTGGGCGATGAAGATAAGGGCAGTATAGATCACTTTCAAGGAAGGAAGGTGGAGAATTGGGAGGATCAAATATTACACAATGCTTCAAGTGCTGCATCGGTAGTTAATGTAAATCCTGTAAATTCTGTAAGCGGCTATGTTTATGGACATGCAAACAAAGACTTCCAGGCTGCACCTAAACCTACCTGGTCACAACTGATGCCTGTTTCATCACCCAAGTCCTGTGTTACAACTTTCAGTAGTAACATGTTGGATTTCTCTACCAAGGGAGATGGGAGACATCCACCGCCAGATCGATCTCCTGAGGTATGACACTGAGAGATGGATAAATTTTGAAGCCACAAATCTCCGTAGTATGACGTTCTGCAAACTTGTCGACTTATAGCAATTTCATTTGTTCGTTATTTTCAGATCTATTAATCAAACTACATAACCAAATTAATTCCATCATTTCAAGAATACTTTTAGTTATTCATCAGGTATATAAACTTGTATAGTATTAAAACATTGGCTAACCCTGAATGGTTGAGCAAATTAAGCTGATATAATTATTTATATTGATGCTTTATCAGAACTCTTTTTGGTACTATTTTTGTAGTGTAACAGCAGTGCTACTGGTGGGGCACTTAAAAAAGCTAGGGTTCAGCCATCTTCTTCAAACCAATCTACATTTAAGGTAATCTACTGTTGTTCAATACAAATCCTTTCATCTCCCACAACATACACATGCGCAACAGAAGCAAACAAATACAAACATCTGTGGGCTTGTGAACTATTGTCTTTCTCGAATGGCCATTTCTTGAGGCATTATGATTCTTTTGCCGTCTCTTTATGTCCACAAAAAAGTATAGATTTACTTTCCAATCAAACTACTATGAAATTCTTCAATTTTCATCTTTGATTTTAGCAGGTGAGAAAGGAGAAATTAGGTGATAGAATCACTGCCCTTCACCAACTAGTCTCTCCATTTGGGAAGGTAAATAAGCTCCAAACAAACAGTCAGTAATTAATCTAGATCTTGATAATGACACTAGGTAGTTTAAAAGCTGAAGTTATTAACTATATGAGGCCCATACCTTTGGTCATGCAGATATCTCATTAAAAAAAAAGAAAGAAAGAAAGAAGAAATTCCCCCCGCGAATAAAGCTCCAACATTATTCTCCAATTTCTTATTATTTAAATTATCCTGTGGAACTAGGATTTTTTGTATCTATTTTTATTTTTCATCTACGGTATAAAGAAGACGCAGGAATGACTTTGGAAGTTTGTGGTGTGATGTTTCTTCTTTATGCAGACTGACACAGCATCTGTCTTGTTAGAAGCTATAGGATACATCAGATTCCTTCAAAGCCAAATTGAGGTGACGTTTCTTAGCATCTTTCATTTTTGCAAACAACCATGTTTTTTTTGTTTATTTCGCAAAGTTCCTTTAACATTCTTTTAGTGATTGCAAGTCCTCACAATTCCCACCTTCTGTTATTCCTTACGTGGAAGAACACAGGCTCTCAGTTTACCCTACTTGGGCAGTGGATCCTCAAACACGAGACATCAACAATCTGTAAGGAACTACATATATTCTATCCCATAATTTCCCAATTCCCAAACTATGTATTCAATTGTTCTGTCCTCTCTCTCTCTCTCTTTCAGAGGCACAAACACACGTTGATCGGATGTGGACATATTCGTGTATTGGGCATTAAATGATTAATGATTGTTATTTTTTGGTAGGTTCAAGGAGAAAGGAATTGTATATTCCCAGAGGACCCTGGTCAGGTATGCTTTTCTTGGATCCATTGACTCTTTAAAGTTGTATGCCTGGGGAGAAAATAAAGTTCGATTTTTGAAAAGAAAAAGAAAAAGCTCTAGCTTGTTAAAAGAGGAAGGTTTTCAGCTTTATCAACGATTAAAAGCTGTCTTAGAACATTGGAGTTCAAATTAATGAAGTTTGCCAAATATTAATTGGTTTTCCTCTCTCTTTTTTTTATTTTTTTTTATTTTCCAGCTTTTGAACGATAACCGCTTGAAGAGGAAAGCAACTTCTGAACCGGTACACTTCTTCTACCATAAATTTTCTTCTGCTTAAAGTTCATCTTTCTCTCGTCTCATTTCCTGTAGATTTTCAAACCTAACACTTCATTAATCCCATTTGAAATATCAATATTTTAGGGCTGTCAAGAAGAACCCCTGCAGGACTTGCGAAGTAGAGGGTTGTGTCTGGTTCCTGTATCTTGCACACTTCACGTTGGCAGTGACAATGGAGCAGACTACTGGGCTCCTGCTCTCGGAGGAGCGTATCGATAGAAGTGAGATACCAAGCAGACCAATGCACACATGCGATAGCCTCTGATATAACGATATAACATCATGAGCAGTCACTCTGCTAACATATATATATATATATATATATGAAAGGCTGATTGCTCATGATGCTATACAAATGTCGCCTTGCCTATATGTGTGCGTTAATTAATGTGCAAGGTCTTTGATTTACAACTTCTAAAAATTATCATTGTTATGTTATCGCTTTAATTAGGTGCCAGTAATGAAGGTGGCCAATTATTTGCTTTCCATGTACATGCAGTTGTATCATGATTAGTCATTTTAATGCTGCATATATAAGAAGCAGCATTCCTGGACCATAATCATCTCTAAAACACTTATTATTGCTTTACATTTTCTCTTTTTATCTTCTTTCTAACGCCATGAGAAGGGAACAGATCTTCTGTTCCACTTCTCTGTGCCAACTTTGCTTCATTCATTTTCATCCACACGTATTATTAATTTATTACAATTTGGCATTAAGTATGAATTTTGAAATTGATAGCAAAGAAAAAATCTAAAATTTGAGTTTATTATTTAGTCGATGGTTTTAAGCTAAGGAAATACCCTCTAGTCGAATCCAATGACTAGAAAAAGGCTTCAGTGTGTGCCAGAAGATGCAACTTTACCTTTTTGATGTCCTCTTCGGACCCTTCAATGTCCTAAGAATCTAAGGGGTTGCCTTTTCTCATAATCCTTAGCTTGGTTCCTTAAAGGAGTGACATGGTGATCGATCTGGTTGAAAATAATTCAAACGTCTTTTGTTTAAATAGCACCATGGGCACCCATTATCAGATTTTTTTTTTCTCTTTTCTGAAAGGAGAACATTGTAGGCAACCGTTGGTTAATGTAGGGGCCATCTTTCTATGATTCTCTTTCCATTGTTTTTCACCTTATGAAAATTTTCACGATTATTTAATGGTAGCTATTATTGCTTATCGGTTTCGTTCATGTACACTTACGTTTGTAACTTTGACTGCCTATCCAGCTACATATTTAAGGACCTTTGTTTTTGAAAAATAATCTATTTCCACCTCCTCAAACTTCTCTATAATCGAAAGAAGTCATTTTTTTCTTATAACTTGCTTTATTTGTTGTCATAAAATTTTTTATCTCCATTTTCATATTTTTGAATGAAAATTTCCTACATAGTTATAAATTATGTTATTTACATAATACTAACTTTTTTTAAAAGAAAATTCATTGAAAGATAAAGGAAATATTACAATAAAAAAAAGAGTGCTCAAAGTAGAGACCTAAATACAAAATAATTCAAGGAAAGGAACTATCCAGTCATATTGAAAGAACAATGTGAATGATTATAATTCCAAAGCCTTAGAACGTCATTAATAATGTGGAACAGGCTGTTGCAACATGATCAACTTATGTGCGCCTTTGAAACCTCACCCGAAGCAGTGTGAGTTGCTCTCCAAGTCGATCATTATATACATAAAGAATAATATGAAGCAGTGACATAAGGTGGATAGGTAGTTGCGTTGAGAGGCCATTAGTAATCTTTAAGTAGTAGTTCCTGGATCCATCCAATAATATGAAGCAGTGACATAATCCCATATCGATTTGTTAAAACAACACTTAAAGAAGAGATGATTGCATGATTCAAATTGCAAGGAACACATTGGACAATTTTTATCTACTTGGATATACAGAAGGCGATCTGCTATAGAGAGTTTGTTTTGGATAGCCAACCAGTAAATGAAAAATATTCTCGACATTAAATGCTTGTTCCATGCCTTAGTAGCCTAAGAAAATATGGATCGATGTTTGTGTAAGTTATCACAAATGACTCTGTTAGTGAGCTTGCTAGCTGGTATGCCTTTCCAGAAAAAGATATCAGATTCTTGCAGAGTGGGAGGATAGTTAGGTTGATACGGCAATAAGCTTCGAGGAAATCTCCATATACTTCCCTCTATGAAAGTATTCATCTGTGTTTTTAGAGAAAAGGAAGAAGAAGCTCTTGGAATCAGTTGTATTAAGGGTCCCCTACTAGACCAGTTGTCGAACCATAAGTAGACTGGATGACCATCCTTAATTTCACATGAGCAATTCTATTGGATAGCATCTCACAACTTTAGCAATTGTATGAGGAAAAAAGAATGAACACATTTCTATTTAATCACCCATATGATATTCCCTTTGAGGAAGTATACATGTAGCCATTTTATCCACAAGCTCTTCTTGTCTTCCAATATCCACCATAATCTCTTGAGGATTAGAGAATGGTTTGTAGCTTTAAAGAAGAGGATGTTCAATCCCCCTTCTTGTTTCGGAAAACTTATGTTAGCCCATTTCACCTTTACAGCTCCAGGATTTCCATTTGAATGACTCCATGAGATGGATCTAAGAATTCTTTCAATTTCTTTGATAATGCTTTGGGATAAGAAAATATGGGAGCTCCAATCCAAGTTAGAGTAGAGGAGGATTCAGCAATCTCATGCCAGTTGCCTCCGTAACTATATTTTCCATGTTTGCTGCACCTTTAGACAAAAGAAAATGACTTTTGTTTTGATTAATTTGAAAACAAGAAACATTCTTAAATGCATTGAGGGCACGCATATAAGAATGAATAGACTCCATATCAACCCTACAAAATAGGAGAAGGTTAATGAGATCAAGTTTCTTACATTTTGAATGGTTTTTGAAGTTGGGATTAGAGGTGGACTCCTTCTTTATGATTGCATTAAGAATTTCCATGGCAAGTATGAAGAGGTAGGGGGAGTTGGGATCACCCTGTCTGAGACCCCTTGTAGCTTTGAAGTATTGGGAAGGGAACCCATTGATTAGAACCGAGAAGGATGCTGAAGTGATACATTCCATGGTCCACTTAATGAACTAATTAGGAAACCTAAAAGCTTCCAGCATAACATATGAATTTCCAGCTAATACTATCAAATGCTTTGTGGAGGTCGATCTTCATTATGCAATTCAGAGGGCTATTAGAGGTAGAGTAACCCTTCAACAATTCTTGAACAATAAGTATGTTATCTCTGATATCTCTATCCGATAAGAAAGCACTTTAATTTTCATTTATTAAGGGAGTAAGAACTTTCTTCAGTCTAGTTGCCAGAATTTTCGAGATCACTTTATAGAGGAAATTTGTGCAAGAAATGGGACGATAATCTGCAAAGCTTTTTGAATTTAAACCTTTGGGAATTAAGCATAAGAAGGTTTTATTGATTTCCTTGAGAAGAACTCCATTTATGAAGAATTCGTGAATAGCCTCCTTAACAAATCCACAAATTATATTCCACGAATGTTGGTAAAAGAAACCATTAAATCCATCGGGGCATGGGGTCTTCTTACCATTCATTTCAAAGACACATTTCTCAATCTCACTATCCTGCACTGGCTTGGTTAATAGAACAAAATCTGAATGAGAAACTTGTTGCAGATTGAGTTGTTGGAGATCGCCAGTAGATACATTTGTTAATACTTCTGTGCCAAGGGAAGAGTTAAAGAATTTGAAAGCTTCTTCATGCATCTCCTTTAGATCCATGATGATATAGCCATTATGAGAAGTGATGGAAAAGATTTTGTTGCAGTTCTTTCTGGCTAGTATCGAATGGAAGAAAAATTGTATGTAGCTGTCTCCATCCTGTAACCAGTTCACCCTAGCACTTTTCTACAAAAGAGAGGAGTGATTACTAATGGCTTGAAGATAGTTGGAGAGAGCACGTTTCTCTTGCTTAATTAGAGTATGAATCCTGGGATTGGAGGATAATAGATTCTACACTCTTACCAATTCCAATCTAGTATTGTTGATAGCCTTAGCAGTAGGCCCTTTGGATGAATTCAGAAGCTTTAGCTTTTGCTTGATAAGTCTTAACTTCTATGTATAACAAAATTGTTTGGTCCCCCTAATGTTGAGCATAGTTCCTTCCTTGCAAGCAATAGCAAAACCAAAATCCTTAACCAGGTAATTGTTGAATCAGAAGGGATGGTGATTTGTAGCTGGAGTGGACAAATTGAAACCAGAATGGGCGTATGATCTGAGAAAAATGGATCCATAAAATTTGCTAGACTGTTGGGAAGGTGTTGAAGCCAAAGATCATTAACAAGAGCTCTATCCAATTTTTTCCTGATGAACCAACCAGTCCTTTGCTTATTTGACCACGTGAAGAGTGGCTAATGAATTTGAGGTCAGTCAACCTTACATATTCAACATAGTCCCATAGATCTGTGAAGGAATTCCTCAAACTAATATTACCCTGAGCTTCGGTTGCATAGAGAGTGGAGTTGAAATCCCCACATACAAGCCAAGGTTTATTTATAATAGCACTAATCTGGCAGATGCTATTCCAAGGGTCTCTACGTTAAAATTCAAAGTTGCTTGCATATACAAAAGATACATTTAGATCAAGATGTCCTTGCAACAATAAAATTTGTAAGTGCATAATCTACTCATTTGCTTATAATAGTTCCATTTTAATTTCCTCTAAATTGAAACATACAATTATCCTTCCATAAATATGATGGCTATGATTGGATAATATTCTCCGCACCCAAAATTTTTAGTATATTCAAATTAACCAACCTTACTTTTATTTTTAGTAATCTAAGTAGTAGAGGTTTATCTCTCCAAACAAAATCCTTTAGAGCTAATAATTTTGAGGGACAGTCTATTCCTCTAACATTCAAAGCCAAAAAAGTCATATTAAATTAGAAGTGGTTTTGAGGCCTTTATCTTTGCCTCGTTGGGATTTTCTTTTTGAGAATGAATGCAAGTTACCACTGTCTTCATCTTTAGATATGTCCTGAGAGGAGGTTGAAGTATCCTCTGGCTTTGGCTTACTTTCCTGAGATGAAACATTTGTGCAATTTGTCACTTCATGAAGGGAATCTGCAGTAATGATTAATATCTTTAAACAAGGAGGGGTTATGTTAGAAGTAATATTTTTCACAACATCAAAGCCTCTAAAGAACCCTCATCTATAGCAAGGCTATCCTTATTCAGCATTGGTTCTGGTTGTACATTAACAGTAGCAATTCTTGTTATCATAGTTATGAATCTCAGAACCATTCAATCGATCAAAATTAGGATTACTATCTGACAGGTCTTCATCCTTTTGATTCACCAATTCTTGATAAGTACCCGTCTTGAAGAGTTTACCCGTGGGTCTCTAGAGAGCAGATTGATTCTTCACAAGGGGCCTCAAATGATAAGAAACAAGAATACTATCCTCCCATAATTGATTCCCATCTCCTAACCTTATGATTGGTATTTCATTGAGAAGATCTTTCGAAAGTTCAATGCTAACACAAATACGTACGTAGCCAATCCTTTTTTTAGTTGCCGTGTTTTCATCCATGCACAGAGGTTTCCCTATATAGCTAGCTAATTGACTAAGTCCTTGAGTTGTCCAATATATGGAAGTAAATCCATATAGGGAGATTATGGATTTTTATAGTTTCAAGTTTCAGCCCAGATTGCCAGATTTGCAAAAAAAAAGGGTTGACTCCCAAAGTGCCATGGACCCTCCTATAATATTTTGTTACCTGGAGATATGGAGGTGAAGGAGAAGAGGACTAAACTATCTTCTGAGAGCAATACGTCAACAAGACCTTTGCTTTTCCATAATTTATTAGCCTAATGCATTATAAAAGGAAAAGCTGGTCTTTAGTCTAGGAAAAAAACTGACAATTGTAGCTTCCCAATAATTACCTCCTTCTTGAAGCATTTCCAAATCTGGACAGACAATTAGTTTCCCCTCAATTTCAATCGATGGTTTGTAAGAGAGCATAGAACCAATGGAGTCCCCTACCACCTGCTTCTATGTTTTCGAAGGTCAAGAGTTAGCACCAGATGTTGAAGGCAGAGGAATTTGTGTAGGATGGGAGGGGTCGGAAGGTAACAATAGGAAATCCTCAAGAGTGTGGGGTGAGGAGTCTGGAATGGTGACGAAGGTGGAAAAATTGAAAAAGAGTGAGGGGACAAGATGACAAGACCCTCAAAGAAAGTTCCAAGGATGGTGGCGGTGAGAATGGAGATGGGAGATTGTGAAAAAGAAAACCTAAGAGTAAATGATGCGATGTTTCGGGGGAAAGATCAGGTGGGTGTAGAGAGTCTGAGTTGAATCTAGAGAGAAGGTAGAGCATCTCTCACTAACCCATTTAAGATTTCATTGTTAATAATAACTTTTCATTTCATTGTTAGTTAATAACGAAATAAAATTTTTATAAAAATATAAAACTACCAATTTTTATTAAATATTTTGCTTTAAATTTAAAAATTAAAATATTATAAAATATTATTTATTAACTTTTTTAAAATAGTGTGTTTACATGGTATTACTCTTATTGAATCAACTTTAAGTTACAAATAAAAGGTAATCATAATTTATACCACAATCTAATTCTGACCACCAACTATTATACCTTAACTTGAAATTTTAAGTTTTTAGTGGTATTTGCACAAGGGATTGATGGTAAAGGACAAATGAAAACCTTAATTGAAACACTAGAGAGGAGAAACACTACAACTTCACTTTTATGGACAACAATTTCTACTCTCCAGTGTTTCAATTAGAGTTTGCATTTGCCTCTTCTATCAATCCTTAATTTAAATCTTTGTAATTCTCCTATGTTTTATTTGATATCGTGTGGAAAGAAAAAAGCCATCTTATGAAGCTAGATGTTAGACCCTTAAATCCTAATTGCAGAATTGTTAAGTTAAAGATTATCTGGATCATATATATGTGGGAGACATGCGAGAGCTCTAAGGACTTAATGTGTATTTAAATAGACTAACTATGACTAATAGACTTAACATAGGTACGTAAACAAGGAGAGATCTTGAATGATGTGGCAGATGAGGTCACAGTAGATATACATCAGCTCTAAAAGACAAAGACCATGTAAGAAGATTATCTAAAGATAGTAAAGTTCTTCATGGATGGATGTATCTTTTCTAATTAAATGTAATATATTATCTTATTGGTTGTCATATAGATCTTATCAAATAGAGTCCTATTTATATGGGAATGTTATTTAATGTGATGTAATTTGATAAGTATAAGATGTGATCTAATTAGTTTAGTTCAATTAGGATTTTGAGTTGTAAAACTAGAGGTGTTTATAAATAGCTCATCTAAGTATTGTGCTTAGGAGAGAAGGGAGATAAAAGGGAATGAAACACATTGAGAGAGAGCAGTCCTTTGTATACTTTTAGGAAAGTAATAAAGATTAGCATTGTTTACGTAGTATTCCTCCAGGAGTATGAAAGTTAAATACTACAAGGGTTGTGAGAAAATAAGTTAGTTAGTCACGATCATGTGAGAAGACTAAATCTCACTTAAACGGACCTAGGTGAGATTACCGTATAAAGGACTAGACACAACTTTGGTGTATTTTGGTGTCTAGGAAAACCTTTGCAACACTAGACATAATATGGATAAAATAACATATATGATGTCATAGTGCCATTTATAATGTTGCATTATAAATTTGTTTCTACATTTGAAGGTTTTTAACGAACATTGACAATAAAGAGGACAGACATTACAAAAAAATCATAGAGGACTATTGATAGTTTTAAAAGTTAGTGGAACTTTGATAATTTGCAAAACTTCATAAATTCATTACATTTAACTCATTTATTTATGCAAAATAAGTACTTCATTTTTTAACATATAAATGAAAAGACTACTAAAAATTAGGAAAAACCTCTCAAGTCTTAGGTAATCATGCTTTCCATCAAACAAATATAACCTCTTCATCCAAAAGAAAAATGAACATATGAAAACTTTGGTTTTCCAAAATCAATTCAAATTATTGGTTGCTTGTGCATAAAATAGGTATATATTAAATTCAATTAGATCCCTCGTTTTGACATTGTTGGACCCCGTTTTCGAAGTCCAACTCTTGCGGAATATCATAAGACTTGAGCTGTTTCCAATAAAAACACCAGAACTATTATCGATTCATCTTCATGCTTCGATACCATAACCTGTGGGCCTTATTTTTGGAGTCTAACTCTTAAGTCATGAAACCATAAATATTGGGTCCTGGGTCCAGAAGTTCGTCCAACAAACTTCATGTTTCGTCGTGGCGAATGAACGAGCACTTTTGTGGAAACCTGCCTAGAAAAGTTCACCGTGGCGAAGGTCCAAAATTTTCCCTCCCGCTCCTCTCGAGAAAGATACACTGTGGCATGAAAATTAACTTTTACTGTGACGAACCTACAATGATATTTTCGTCACGGCGACCCTTGTGGTTTCACCGCGGCGAGACCCCCTGAAATCACAACCCCTTGACCAAGAATTTCATCTTTCCTAACCTTTCTTTCAATTTACATTGTCCCAAAATCACTCCCTTAAATGCTTCATCATTTCATAACAATTCACTATTATCTCATCATACTCTCCGATCTCTTTTCATTTAAATCACTTCTTATAACTAATTCTCATTCTTCACAATTTCCTATCTTTCCTTTTTCCATAACACATCTCACTTACATATATAACAATAACTCGTATTCAAAATTCATCATCTCAAA
>JAOSBK010000205.1:10180824-10211748 GCA_027568895.1 Erythroxylum shatona | reverse complement strand
TCCCAATTGACCACTTGCATTAACTTACCCATTACACACACTAAGATGCATTCAACAAGGTTTTAAGAAATGGAGTTTATTAATTAAAACCTTTGACTTAAAGAGTTCTTTAAGGTTTATCACTAGAAAACTTAATGACTTTTGCTCACAAAAAGATTTGTTTTGAACTATGATAGCCAAAACTTGTTTTCAAGAGGATTTTATCATATTTGATCATCGTTTGAGTTTTCAAATTTTCATTTCCCAAAAGTCCAAAAATACCTTTTCATATTCTTTTTTTATTTAGTTCAATTTACTCAGTTTTATCAAAAATCCAAAACTCCACTATTAACTAATTTAGTTTGCGTTCCATGACAATTAGGCTAGCTTAGATCACTTGCACTAGGTTCCGATTAAGTGAGACGACTTGAGGTTGCACTCTATATTGCAATCTTTGGAATTAAATTTTTGATTCGATTTCCAAGGGAATAACCCAAAGACAGACGACCCGATCACTTCGATTTTTCTAAGGCAAAGAGAAGTAAATTGAACTTGGGAGTAGCAAAGAGATAGACTAAAACAAGGTTTAACTTTGGTGGAGTTTTGATGGAAAACTCTATGTTACTGAAAAACTTAAGAAAAAAGCTACGAGGGAGATGAAAACAAGAACAGCAACTTATCTTTCAAGGTTGAGAAATTTTAACTTAAAACTAGGACACTTGTCCACTTCTGAAGACATTAGCTAATTTCCTCAAACTAACTAGTTCTATTTAAACTAGTTCCATTAACTCCCATCTTTTTGTTACAATTATCTCCAAAATTTTCTATATCATCTTCTTACAAATTCTAAAGTCATCTCCGAAAATTTCAAAGTCATTTTTAGCAATTCTCCAATATCATTTGATTCCTATATCTATTTTCCATACATCAATTTACTTGCCAATTAGCATTTTTTCTTTTCCAATAAAAATCAACAATTTTGGAAATTATTCCTAAAGTTCACCAAAACTCAAAATTAACAAATACACTCACCAATTATATTTTTTATACAACAAATTCACAATTCTCATAACATCACATATCAAAATCATATTCATGTTCAAACAATCAATTATACCCGGAAATTGTCAATGAATCCATTTATAATTGTTTTCATATGTGAAAATTCATATTCAAGTGTATATGCATATCATATAATACATGAGCATGCAATACATTTATAATCTCTCAGTACTCTTTCATATTTACTATTTTAACCTCCTCGCAGGTAATGGGATGTTACAGTTTAGCCCAAAACTAACTGCTCCATCCTCATCAAGACCAACATACGTTTAACGTCTTCAAAAGAAAAACAAGTCCCTTATAAAAAGGTGGCCAAGCATGAAAGGTACCTAAGAAAATTACTCGGCCCAAATTATGTAAGCAGTGAAGATGAAGATGGGCCTAAGTGACTAATTTCATATTTGTATTTTTTATTTTGTATACAAATATTTTTGAAGTTGTAATTAAAATTTTGCACATGATATAATTTAATAACATTTTATTTTTAATATAAAATGCTTCTAATTTTTAATTATTTGTGTATTATATTTTTGTATAATAAATTATCAAAAAATTCAAATATTATACACAACAACATGGATTTAAAATGTCACAAATAATTATAATTAACATGGTATAATATTCAGTTAAAATGTATATTAAAAATTTAACTACATTTTTGAAACGTAGCTAAAAATTTTCTATCGTAGCTAAAAGTTTTCTGCTACGCTTTAAAAAACATTGCTAATACTTTTTGGTTTCATTTATAGAAACGTAGCTAAAAACTTTTTAACTATGTTTTGGAAATCATAGCAAATAATCTTTCGCTACGAAAGTATTTTGTAACGAAAATATATTAAATTGCCGCTAATATTTTTCAACTACAAAAATGAAACTTAGGCAAAATCTTTTAGTGACAAATATGGAAAAACTTTACCTATAATTTTTAACTATAAAAATTTGGTGATATTTTTAACGATGAATTTAAATCATCGCGAATTATTATTAGCAACTATTTTTGAACTTTTAGCGACAAATCCATTATGTTGTAGAGCCTTGATTTGGCATAAGTTAACTTCATATAATAATTAATCAATATGTTGATGTAATAAAATAATTCTATACAATAAAACTTCGCACGAGAAGTACAACATTTGTATCATCGAATATCAATTAGATGTGACGGCCGAATGAAGTCAATCAACCCATCAAGGTGCAAAATATAGGCAAATGTCATTCCAAAATCACTAGAAGAGGAAAAACCATTACAATGTCAACTTCATGCAGATCTCTTTAATGCATACATAATGTAACAAGATACATCATAATAAGTCAACAAAATTGCACACATTTAAGATAGAATAATGATCTTGAAGACATAAAAGATGTTGGCCTACCTAGCATCACATATCTGAAAAATCTTAAAACATCAGAAAATCTCTAGAGGACAAATGGAAGAACCAAAGTCCCCATTATAGTTAATTATGTTTTGGAATTTGCAGTGACCCGACACCAGCTGCCACTGCTCCAACCGGCTGGCCGGCGATATGGGTCCCCTCACCTTTTACTATTTCAATTTCAACATCCCACCCGCCTGAATTCAGACCTACACAAGCTTCCTCATTGAAATCTTCTTGTCTTCGTCCAATTCCACTAAGTATTATAAGGATGTAAAATTGTAATTGTATGCTAAAGTCATGAAAGTAATAGTTTCTCACCATTTGTCATTTATCAATATTGAATATATATAGTAAACGTATGTTTTGATTGATGTAGAAAGTCATCAGATGTATCATGAAATGCAAATATGACAACAATATTTGCAGCATTTAATCAATTTTTGTAAATGTTGCAAGTTATAACAAACTTTTATTGGATAAATGGTTAATAAAATTAATTAAATTTTGATGATGTTACACTCATTTTTAAAGGTTAAAGATATTTGTTTTTGAGTTATTAATTGAGTATTAGAATACTAAAAGTGATGTGATGTATAAGAGTAAATATTTAATTCCTTTTTCAATGATTTATCGAAATGCAAAAGGGTGAATTAATAACTATTTCAATGTGTTAGCACATGGGAAGACTGGGATAGACAAATAGAAAAGCTACAAAAGAATATTGCATAGTGACACCTATTGTGTAAATTAAAAGTTGAAGTGGCTTTTGAGGTCGTATCGGTCATTTGCTTTTGCCAGCAAAATACAAAATACATCAAACCAAAAAAATCAACATCCAGCGCGATCAACTTAATCATTCCTATCCTATGTTTAGTCTCTTCCTGCTCTTCACCAACTAGCAGCATCTCAACGAACACCACCACAAGACCCACGACCATGGAGCCATCCTTCGCCACCACAACCACCCATATCCTCCAGCACACCGCCGCTTTCCTCTCCCAAGCCGTCTCTCAGTCCGACTTCCGCCACCAACTTTTGTCCATTCTCCGCAGCAAGTTGACTCCCTCCATGCAAACCTCCACCCTCAAACCCCTAAACCTCGCCTTTGAAACAGTCGAAAAGTCCATATCAACCACTAACCCTTCCGTTCAGTTCTCTTCGCTTCGCCTCGCTGAAAAACTTCTCCTTTCTTTCCCTAAATCGTCCTTCTCTTCATTTCTTCTCTCCCTCATTTACGCACTCACATATCAACATACTAATGCTGCACTCAGTGTACTCAACATCTTCCAGCTAGACCCTTCCCTAGCTCGGTCAGAAATAGCTCAGGTTCTATTTGAGGAGCTGTTTCTGTCACATCTTTTACCAGTTCTTCAATGGTTCAACGAGAAGAGAACAAAGATACTGTCATCCTTTTCAATGAATATGGACTACGAGGGTGATGATAACTCAATATGTGATGTATCGGTAGCTGTTCCGAGCTCGAAATTGTTGTCGAACATTTGTGGGGTTCAAGCTTTGGAGTTGAAGGAGTTAGAGAACGCTTATGAAAAGGTTCTTGACAAAAATTGCAGAGTCTTTGCCAGCTACTTTAAGGAGGTTTTAGAGACCAGCGATGAGAACATTTCGATTAAGCCACCACCAGTGATTGTGGAAGAGATAGGAGAAGCTGAAGATAACATCAAAACGGATGGAGTAGGGTTGAAGAACGTCCGGTACAATGTAATGCTAAATCCATATTCTCGACCTTTTACTTTGTCAATTGCCTTGCAAATTCATTATAATTTTTATCAATTCTAATTGTGCTTGAGTTTAATACTAAGTAAGTATATAAATGCTTAAGTTAATATAATAAGAGCTTTCCGTACTGTTTATTCAATTTTTTTTTTTTTCATGTTGTCCTCCTTTCACCTTAGTTTATCTGGTCTGACATTGATTTTTGACAATTTAGTTTATAAAACAGTTGGCAAAAATCTTAGGAAACCTGTCACTCTTTGTTTATATTTTGATCCTTGACGTATTGCAACTTTCAATGTGTCAAAGCAGAACTAGGTGACATATTCCACAATTTTCTGTTAGCACACTGCCAAAATAGAATTCAAAACGGCATAACAAAATTTCGAATTTCTCAGAATAACCAATTGAGTACATGAAGATAATTACTTGTTGGTCTTATTGGATGAAGTGAATTGTTGAATGAAAATTGTGTTTGTATATCAAGTTTGTGGATATAGCATGCCTGAAACAAAATTGCTTCAAATTGAGAACTCTAATTCCAATTTCAGGCTCAGCAGAATATTAGGATTTCCGTTGCCATGAAATATGTCCAGGCTGTGGGTTTCTATCGAACTACGAAAATGTTAAAGGGCTAACAGTGATGGTTGATCATGGGGATTGAGTAAATGGTGGTTAAATGTTGGTTGTCATTATTTGTCATTTGGACGGTGGTTTTTATGATTATAATGGTGGCATAGTTGATGGTGAGGTCCAGGTGGTAGTTCTGACGGGGATAGAGTGGTGGATGTGCAAGCAGGTGATGGTAAACAAATTTCAAATTGATATTAGCAAAGAAATTCTATATTGTTGTTACTTAAATAACTACATCCACTGTTGGGCTTAGCTCATTTACTGTACTACGTAAACAGTCTAAACTAAACGGCCTCCTGGAGTTAAGGTGAAAATTGCACCCATCACTCTCTGCTTATCCGACCACGAAAACTCAAAATTCATAGGACTGGTACATGTCAGGAGGCCAAGTTGACAGAAAAATTTCAACACCAAACTTAAAGATATATGGCTTCTTTTTTCATAACTCAAGTGTTTTTTAATGATTGACTGATCAAGTTTGTTTCTTTATCCTGTGTTCTTAAATGGTTCTGTTAATACACAAAAAATACGAGAGAGGTACTGTCCTTTAAGGTTTATAACATGTTTTTTCACGTGTTATAGCCAATATGGCGTGAAGAAGAAAAATCGCTAGAACTGTACAGCAACGGCGTATGTACTTCTGCTACACTATCTTATCCTCAGAGAGTCTCCCTAGAAGATCTGAGAAGTCAGAGCAGTAGGAGGTTGACGGTATCGCCAGGTTCAGACTCAGAGTCCGAAGCTGAATCGTCCTTGGATGATAATTTGGTTGAGTGTTCTTCATTGGAATCCGAAGTTGAGGTAGAGGCATAAACAAGAAAAGAGGTCTCAATTATCTGGACTGATCTAACTAGGCGATTATTCTAGTACTGAAATGCTGTGGTCTTTGTCTTGTAGGAAAACAACAGACAAAGAACATCGTTTGAGCCATCAGAAAGCAGAACCCGAAAACACAAGCAACTTACAGTTGCAGATTCCATTAGGTATGTTCTCATGAACGGCCACTATCATTTATCATTTTACGCTCTCTCCTCTGAAGTTCTGATATTTGGATTCTTTCTGTAACCCATAGTTCTTCAGATCATCCCATGGCGGATGCCGATAACTCCCCAGGTGGTGGGAAACATACTCCGCCAAAAGACTTTGTCTGCCCGATAACAAGCCATCTTTTTGATGATCCGGTGACTCTAGAAACAGGCCAGACTTATGAACGCAGAGCAATTCAAGAGTGGCTGGACAGGGGGAACTCAACATGCCCAATCACGCGCCAGAAGCTGCAAAGTACACAACTACCTAAGACAAATTACGTACTCAAAAGGCTTATCGCTAGTTGGAAAGAGCAGCACCCTGTTTCCGCCTCAAACCAATTAGGAAGCCCACGTCAGAAGGCTGATGCAAGCTTCAAACCATCAGGAACGCCTCCTACTGCTTCTCGTAATAGTGTCATTAGCCAAACCACCGTTGACGGCACAATTAGTGAGCTCAGACAGGCCATTAACAATCTTTGTATGTCAGAAATTTTGCACGAGTCTGAAGTGGCTGTTCTTCGAATAGAGAGATTCTGGAAGGCAACAAATATGGAATTTGATATACAGAGCTTGCTTTCAAGACCTCCAGTTGTTAACGGATTTGTGGAGATACTATTCAATTCTGTCGATCCAAAAGTGTTAAAAGCTACGGTTCTTCTCCTCTCTGAGTTGGGATCAAGAGACAAAGGGGTGATCCAGACACTGACAAGAGTTGATTCTGATGTAGAATGCATTGTGGCACTTTTTAAGAACGGTTTATTGGAGGCCGTTGTGTTGATATATCTGTTAACGCCCACCACAATGAGCCTCCTGGAGATGGATCTAGTAGAATCTCTCCTAACAGTCATTAAGAAGGAAGACAAGCATATGTTGGATATGTGTGTGAAACCAAAAACGGCTGCAGTTCTATTACTGGATCAGATTCTCAGTGGCAGTGAAGAAAGCACTGTTTCCTCCATTGCCAATGCCATTATTTCAACAAAAGTAATTGAGAAAGTTGTTCGCAGCTTGGAAGCTCAGTGGGCAGAAGAGAGAATTGCAGCAGTTGGGATCTTACTCAGGTGCATCCAGGAAGATGGGAAATGTAGAAATACCATTGCTGACCAAGCTGAGCTTGCTCCTGTTTTGGAGAGCTTCTGCACTGCAAGTGATTCAGAACAATTTGAGATCGTTCATTTCTTATCAGAATTAGTCAAATTAAATAGGTAACTTCCCTCGAGATCAAACCTTTGACTCATTCTTTTGGTTTCTCTTGAATTTGGAATACTTTCCCCCAGCAACTGAATTTTCAATAAAATTCTTAGGAGGACATTCAATGAACAAGTCCTTCACATCATTAAAGATGAAGGTTCTTACAGTACAATGCATACCCTGCTGAACTTCTTACAGACAGCTCCACAAGAGCAATGCCCAGTGGTGGCTGGTCTTTTACTCCAACTTGATCTTCTAGTATGGGCATCTCTCCTCTTTTTCAATCATCTCAAGTTACAAAGTTTGAAAAAATTAAGATGCTTGATTGTTTCTTTTTACTTAACATCAGTATTGCCATCACTTTTTGTTCGAAAAGCACTTAAAAGGTTTAATGACAGAATGTAGTTACTGTAAGCTAATGAATACTGTATTGGTCGATAGGCTGAGCCCAGAAAGATGAGTATATACCGTGAAGAGGCAATAGATACCCTCATATCATGCCTCAGAGAAATTGAATTTCCTGCTGTTCAAATAGCTGCGGCAAAAACAATAGTCTCTTTGCAGGGGAGGTTTACAGCCTCTGGAAAATCTCTTACCAGAGCCATGCTTCTGAAGCGTGCTGGACTGGACAAAAGTTACAAAAACCTTGTAAAAATGGAACAAGTTGGAAGCTTTTCTGAAGAAGTCGAAGGAACCTTGGTCAGACTCTTTGAATTTTTCTGAATAAAATCTTGTCCTCTGACATTTTTGTATATTAAAATACAAATTAATTTTCTGTGTTGCATTGGGAACAGCAAGAGGAAGAGAGAGCAGCTGAAGATTGGGAAAGAAAAGTGGGGTTTGCTTTAGTAACTCATGAGTTCGGTTTGCTTTTCGAAGCTCTATCAGAGGGCCTGAAGAGCAGATATGCAGAGTTGTGTTCAGCATGCTTTGTCTCAGCAACGTGGCTTGCACATATGCTTAATGTTCTTCCAGACACAGGGATACGAGGAGCGGCCAGAGTCTGCTTGCTCAAGCGCTTTGTTGCAATATTCAAGTCCGCAAAGGATATTGACGACAAAGTCCTTTCATTGCTTGTGCTGAAAAGCTTCATAGATGATGCTGGTAAGTAGCAATCTTGGTCAGTGTTACTCCAGCTGCCAAACTGAGATTCAGAAAGACACCTGCACAAGCCGTAGAAACATATTGGAAAGATTTCTAACTTCACATTCCGAGACTGCAGGATTAACAAATCTAATTTGGTTCAAGACATCTCTATCATAATTTTGCTACTGTAATTTTCAGATGGCTTGCGGGATATTACTTTCTACATGAAGGATATCAAGAAAGGTCTGAGGGAGCTGAGAAAGTCATCTCGATTAGCATTTGAGATCATGAAAATCCTGAGTGAGGGACAAGACTCTAGTGCTGTAAGTTAATAATAAAAGTGTTTTTAATGCAAGTTCTATACATTTATTTATCGTTTTAGTTCGCAGTCAATAAAATAATGACAATAAATTTGTTTTCGAGCACCAGGACTTGTGGAATCATAAAGAATTAGCTCTAGTAGATTGCAGTGAGAACGGAGAGGTGCTTTCAATTGCTTGTTTCAATGACAAGATTTTTTCTGGCCATTCGGATGGAACCATCAAGGTAATTCTCTCATAACGTTATTGCAACCAAACCAAGCACTTCATCTGGCTAGATCATTGAATGAGGATGAGCAACAAGTTTCCTAGAAAAGTTCCATTTCACATTGTTAAGTAATCCACACGATTAATTCATACTGTGAATGGCTATCCTCTTGCTTGAAATGACTCAAGTTTGGCGAATACAAGTTAGATGATCTTCTTTTTCTCAATTTCTGTAGGTTTGGACAGCGAGGAGTAGCATTCTTCAACTCATCCAAGTAATTCGTGAACACACCAAGGCTGTCACTAGCTTAACAATCTTACAGTCAGGGGAAAGATTGTACAGTGGTTCAGCAGACAAAACATCAAGGGTATGTGTGCTCTTTCCCTCTCTTGTTTTTATAGGTAGAAAAACATTAGTTCTTTATGTAACCCGATTATCTCTCGGTTAAAAGACCGCATAAAATTTAGGGAAGCCCGGCGTGAAAAGGTAGCTTAAGAACAGATGAAACTGATCTAATTAGCTGCATAGATGTCCACGAACTCAAGAGACATAGGACAGATTTACTAACCAACCTGCCTTCAAAACTGACAGCAATTTAATCAGACAACTCTCTTTATTGCTTCAATGCCAAAGTCTCATTCACAATTCATCTAAATACTAATTCATGTTACAATGACCTGGAAGCTCCTTCTCGGCATCAGTTTTGAGATTTATCCATCTACATATTCAGTTTAACAGAGGACGAATGTCTGATTTTCTGATCTGTATTGCTGAATAAATGTTTAACAAAGAATGCTACTGTATTGTATTGTGATGAATAGGTCTGGTCTTTTAGTGGTGAAACATTGCGCTGCGTACAAGTGCATGACATGAAGGATCCAGTTCATAATCTAGTTGTTGCCAATAGCATGTCATGTTTTACTCCACAAGGAGCCGGTGTCAAGGTATCATACAACCCTCCTTTTCTGTTTCTATATTAGGAGTCAAAAATACAGTGCATTTCATGGTCACATGTGTAACTAATGATTGGCGTTTATTACCTGTCAGGTTCACTCCTGGAACGGAGGATCCAAATTGGTAAATCAAGGCAAGTACGTAAAATGCTTGTGTCTTGTACAAGGAAAACTATACTGTGGATGCCACGACAGTAGCATTCAGGTATTGCAACTGAAGCAGCATGTTTTATCTACATTCAGCATTAGTTTATATAAAGCAATCTATTATTCAGGAAATAGACCTGGCAACTGGAACAGTAGCCATTATTCAAAGCGGATCCAGGAAATTACTAGGAAAAGCAAATTCCGTAAATGCTCTGCAAATTCGTGACGGGCAGATACATTCGGCCAGTTCTTCAGTAGATGGATCAGTGGTGAAGGTATGTCCTCCTATCCTGGTGGCTATTTTCTGCGTGGTTTTTAATGAGTCACTAACTTAGTATCCAAAAATTGATGACAGATATGGAGTTGTGAAAACTTTGATTTGGTAGGCACACTGTCCACAACATCGGAAGTGAGGACAATGGCAATTAGTGCAGACCTAATATACTTGGGGTCCAAAGGAGGCATTGTTGAGATTTGGGACCGAAAGAAGCAGACCAAGATAGAAGTCCTCCAAACTGCTACAAATGCTAAGGTTCTCTGCATGGCACTTGACCCCACAGAAGAAGTACTTGTCATCGGAACCTCAGACAGCAGGATACAGGTAACTAATAATCAACTTTTATTCTTACTTCACGATGGTTGGTTCATTCTTAAACCAAAGTCAATCTATCTTGTCCTTTAACAACTTCTTTAATGCAGGCATGGGAATTGAGCTAGAAGAAGTGGTGGATGCTGTAAATTTCTAACAATAAACTATTTATTCTTTCCAATTATAAATAATTGTCATATATATATACACTTACTTATACATAAAAGTATTAGACTAATAAGAAAGGAACTTATATAAGTAAGAACCTAATTAGTGCCTAAATATAAGATATGAGTTTACTAGACAATATTTACATTGAATACAATATATATTATCATCTCCCCTCAAAATTAAGGTGATAGTGAATTGACAGCTTAAGTTTGTAAGCAAGATTACGAAATTGAGGAGGAGCATAGTGATAAATATATCAGCAATCTAATCTTCAAAACAGACATAAATAAGATCGATCATATTATAACGAAAATGATGATGCACAAAGTGACAATTAATCTCAATGCATTTGTGCATTCATAAAAGACATGATTATGAGCAATCTGCAAAACACTTCAATTATTACAATGAAGATGAATAGCAAATGGAGACGAAATGTTCATACTCTGAAGTAATCAACGAAGCCATATAAGCTCATAAGTGGAGTCAATAAAAGTTTGATATTCAATTTCAGTACTAAATTGCGAGAAAACTACTTGCATCTTACTGTGTCAATAGATAAATGAATCACTCAATAAGAAGAATTAACTAGTAGTATACTAATGGTCTATAAGATCACCAACCCAATCAACATTTGAAAAACCTCACGGCTGAAGAGAAAAGTGAATTAGAGTAATGAAGAATATGAAACAAGATAACTTTGATGCAACCAAGAATACAAAAAATAACCATACAATGAGTGGTGCGATAAGCTATCATAAATTAACTAACTAATAACATGAACAACGTAAGCAATGTTAGGACAAGTAACGATAAGATAAACTATCAGTAAGTTGATGATACAAAACAAAGTCGGGAAGAGGAGAGCTATTAGTAGTAGAAAATTGAACATTAGTTTTAATATAAGCATTAACAATTTTATTATTTGTAAGACTTGAAAGAGAGTTAAGATTAGCAACATATTTGACCTGAGATAAACAATATCCTATAAAATTAGAAGTAACACACAAGAAATTGCTTAAATTTTTAAGATCTTTCATCTCAAAATGGTGGCTAAGAAAGTACTTAAGATTATGAGTAGCCTGTGTATCATCACCAGTAATGATCATTTCATCAACATCTAATAATAACATAATAATACCGTGGATTGCATTATAAAGAAACAATGCATAAGTGTGAGGAATGGAGTAGAAACCAAATTGATATTGTCAAACAAGGCAAACTCTATCTGGATGAAGATTATAACTAGGAATAGGTTACATATAAACCTTTCAGTGAGATCTCTATTTAAGAAGGAATTCTTGACATCCATATGAAATAAAGTCTAATGCTTAGCAATAGTAATGGTAATGAGAGCACGATCATAAGCGATACAGGCTATAGGAGCAAAAATTTCCTCATAATCAATCTCATTTTCTTAAGTGAAACTTTAAGCTACATATTGAGCCTTGTACTGTTCTATTGAACCAACAATCATGGTCTTGATTTTATAGACATATTTACATCCAACCATAGAGTTGTCCATAGGTAAATCAAGTAAATCCCACATATAACTAGAAGTAACTGCATTAAGTTCTTCTTCCGTTGCTTTTTTCCATACTGGCCTTATGATAATGTAAGGCGCATGAAGAGAAATAAGAGAAAAATAACAATGATAATAATGAAAAGTGACATTGAATTAATAAGGAAGATATAAGATGAAGTGATTCCAAAAGTGGATAATAAACAAAACATCATATGTTCCTAAAAAATTATATGGCAGGAAATTTAAAGATGTTAAGAAAGAGGATCCCAACACTAATAACCCTTATAGGTTTTAATTTGGCGTATTCTTTTGACTAAAAATAGACAAAACTAGTAGATCTAAAACCTTGAAGACAATGATAATCATTAAAGATGTTCATAGGGAAAAATATTATTAACAACAATAAAAGGGATACGTTTAATTGTGTAAATTATTGTAAGAGCCACCTCCCCTTAAAAAGATTCAAGATAAGAAGAGGACATGAGGAGGGATTGAATAGTGTCTTAAATATGCATGTATTTGTGTTTTACACGAATATTTTACTGAGAGGTTCCAAGATAGGAACATTATACAATAGTACCATGATTAGTAAAAAATTGACGAAGATTAGTCTCTGTAACAGCTCAGACTACTTGCTTACAGATATTGTCTGCTTTGGGCCTTTTTAAGTGACTCGTGGTCCACACCTTTATGGTATTGTTTTTCCAACGTGTAGGCCGCTTTAGGACACTACTCTCGTAGGACTTCCCAGGAGGTCACCCATCCTAGTACACTCTTGCCCAAATACGTTTAACTTCGGAGTTCTGATGGGATTCGGTGAATTAGGGCATGGAAAACTTTTTGAACATTTTTGATATTGCAAGAAAAAAGGTTTTAATCATATTAGCAAATTGAATATAAATTTGAGGTAACTCAAAATGATTTTTCATAAGAAAAATTCAAGTATGTCAAGAATAATCGTCAATAAAAATAATAAACTATCAAGAACTACTAATGGAAATATTAAGAGTATGACCTCAAAAATCATAATGAATGAAGATTAAATGGTACAGAAGAAATAAAGTCACAATATTAAATGGCAAAGCATGATATTTTAAAAGTTTACATGAAAAATAATCAAGTTAATCATTTTGAACATATCCTAAGCATCCACTAAAAATAAAAGGTCTTACTCTAGAAAAGGAAACATAACTAAAATATGTGTGTCAAATATTGGAAAAGGTGACAAAAATAATAGCTATGGATGGAAACTATTGAGAAATAAGTTCAAATAGACAATCAACCTTATGCCTTGTTCCTAAGAACCTTGTTTGTCTATGAATCTTGTACATTACAACCATGACTTGAAAGAGTTAAATTAACACCATTTTCATATAACTTACTAACATATTAAATGATTGTTTAGGCATATAAAAGGCGATGGATAAGGATAAGTGAGATTCACAAATATTGCCTACATATTGAATGTGGAAAATATAATTATCAGCAGTGTGGACAAGTGGTGTAAAAAAAGAGTAAAAATAAAACTAAATAGCTTTGAATTAGAGGTCATATAATTACAAAAGACATAATCAAAGAGCCAAAAATTAGATTTACCTAAAGTGACAAATAAGATAAAGGAAATAGGAGTACTAGAATTAGGTTGTATTTATTGAAGAATAGCCTGAATTTCTTTTAAGAAAAAATAAGGAGAAGTGTCCTCAAAAGTAGAACCCTCAATGGCAACATTATTTGCAAAAGTATTCAAGGATAAGGCTTATTATAAGATTTGAACATATTACCTCTTAAGATGAGGACAAGCAGAAATATAGTACCCAAAATTTTTTGTAATATTTAAAAGAATTCATTAGAAGAAATAGAGGAGGCTAAAGAAGTAGAAAGAGCAATAAGAACCACATTTGTAGAAGACAGACATCACTCAGCACGAAGAGTATTAAGTTGAGTTTCCTTATAAAGTACCTCTCAAATAATTGTCAAGTTTAGGTAGCAGAGTGTAGTAAAGAAGAGAAGCACGAACTAACTAAAACTTAATATAAAGAGTCATAAGTAAATGCCATACACGTTGATGATCATGAAAGATAACATAAATTTTTGCAAAAGTTGTATCAGGTCAGGTTAAATTAGATCATAGGCTGACAGTTGATCTCATAAATTTTTTCAACTCAAAACTATAACCATGAATGTTTTGATCAAGTTGTTGATGCATATGATGAAGGCAATAGTAAAATTGAAATTAATGAACTTCATCTGAAACTGCATAACATGTTTGTTAAAAATCCCAAACATCTTTAACACAGTCAAAATAATGAAATTCTAACTAGATACTAAGTTGACAAGTATTATAAAACTAAATTAAAATCTAATAATTGTTACTATCATATTAATTGAGCCTCTCAGTGAACTTCATTTTTGTCTCAGCATCTTGTTTAGTAGGTTTAGTAACCTCACCTTCTAAAAAGCTACATATCTCTTGAGATTATAAATCATAATTTGAGCCATAATAATAATAATAATAATATAAAGAATATAAAATTGTATAAGAAATAAGGTATCAAACCTAAAACTAATAGATAGAGACAAATTTTGGAAAAAAAAAGCCTCAAAAATGAATTTAGGAAGGCTAAAAATCTTGAAAACTATTATGAGTTGTAAGAAAATTGATCAAAAGAGTATTAGACTGAATAGGGAAACCTTTCTAAACTGGTTCAATCCAGTTAGGTCAACCAAAAGAGGAATGGCGAATGTGGTGCATTGCGATTGGATAAATGCCTAATGCAAGTCATCGTCATGGTATCAGTAGAGTGTCTCCAACACATGCAATGCATGTATGAGTGAAAAAGAATGGAGTAACTTTTAGTACTGCATGTGGATAGGTTGAGGCTCCAATGAAGATTCGATCACCAGTATTGGAATTATCTTATGAGAAGAATCTTTTGATATGCTTAAATTAATGAAAATGAGTAACAAATCTTTATGCACGGTGAAAATCAATGAAGCCCAAAGAAGAAGAATCAATTAAAAACTTAACTAAAAAGGAAAAATAAAGTGCAAGAACACCCTAAGAGGATTAAAAACTTTTTACCTAAAAGTCAAAACTAACCTTTATAATACCAAATAGAAACTAACTAGTAGGTGGTCACTATGCAAATGCGCAGTGAGATCTTCAAAATGATAATTCCCAGTTGAACTAAAATGTGCTAAATAGAATTTTCTTTGATAATATCTATAGGTTATTTCCTATATGTTTATAGTATATTGGACATGTGTGGAAGTATATTTAAGTAAAAGGGTAAAGAAAAAGGAAAAGGCAAATCATTAGAGAAAGATTAAAAAAAAATAATAGGTTAATAAGTTATTTCTAAGTTTGTAGTTTACCTTATGAGGTAGTAGCATTAATTAATCATTTGCAAAAGTTACATATTTAGGTTGTCTTAGATATGGTGAAAAGTTTTAATTCTAAAAATCTCTCTCTCTCTCTCTCTCTCTCTCTCTCGCTCTCGCTCTTTCTTTTGCTTTTTCTCTTCCTCTTCCTTACTTATCTATTCGTATTTTATAGACAAAATCATAGGAAACCACATGTTTATTACAAGTCGCAAAAAATTCCACAACAAAAACTAGATTTCTGTCCATTTCAAATAGCCTGCTAATTCCTTTGTTATGGGAAATATAGGAACAATATCCACTTAATTCTTGTTAGTTTTCTAAACTAAGTTATGAAGAATTCAATCCACCAACATGCATGTTCATTTTAACGAAGACATTTCTTAAAAGTTACTTGAAAATGTTGATAAAGTAGATTGAACAATGAAGTAATTTTCCTCAAGCATTTAAATGCATGTACAACTTATACCTGGACGATCTATAATTTCCTCATAGCAAGTTTTAATGGTTTTTTGTTTTATAGTATTTTTCAATAAGTAAATTTGTAGGTGTTTTGTCTTCCTTTGCTTGTGTGGTAAGTACCTCCCTACTCAGGCTTTCAACTGCCCCTTTAATTTGTGAAGTCAAAATAAAGTTATGGCATCATCAGTTGGTTAAAAGTACCTACAAAAGATGGAATTTGGATCAAGTATATGCCGTTTGAAAATAAGGAAGCAATATAAAGGCTTCTTTCTCATATAACCAGTTAAATTAAAGCGTATTTTCTTTACTAAGAATAGTGAAATGAATAGCAGATAATAAATGAGAAGTAATTATATTCAACATAGCATGATCACAGAAATGATTGTATACTTTTCCATTAACAAAACCTAAGTAATATTTGATGAGGAACTGAAAGTTGAGGGATGTCAGTGACCGCATTCGAAGGATAAATGAAATGAAACCGAACAAAAGGAAAAATGATACAACTAACCTTTCTCACATTAGAGCTTTTGGGCTTTCTTCATCCAAGAGTTCCAACAAAAGATTCAACTGTTAAAGAGTCAGTTGAAATGATACAATTTTCAAAATAATTACCAACAAAATGCACATCTAGTATTGGATTAGATTTCAAATCAACATGTTAAAAACCTCTTAGATTACAATTAGTTACCAACAAAGTATAATTAATAAATCATATATTAAATCACATCGTTACTTTTCCATCTAAACTTGAAATTTCAAAAGTATTTTAAACATTTATTGAATGCAAATTGATGAAGTTAAAAATTGTCAAGATCGATAATAAATTTTAACAACCAATTAAATGAAAAGGTAGAAAAGATAACCTACTTAAGGCAGTAGTATAAAAAATATAATATCAATGATAGCAAGACCATTTTAAAAAGAAAAGAATAAGTCATAGTTTATATAGAAGTAGAACATCAAGAAGAGTTAATGCCTTATGAAGTTATAGCATTAATTAATCTTTAACAAAATTTTCATGCTTATGTTGTCTTAGATACTACGAAAAATGTTCATAACAATCTAGGCTTTTTGTTGCGATCATTAACAGGTTGGCGTTGGTTCTGGTTTAGTTTCTTTGAATCTTTTGTCAAGACACTATCTAACTCTTAAAGAAGAAACAAGAATATCTTTTGAAAATAAAAAATCAAAGTATATTAGTGACATAGTATAAAAGTGAAGATCACCTTGTTTATAAGAATGCTTAATGATAAATAATAACAAAAAAGATTTTAGTGTACTTAAAATTGTTTGAAAACAATTAACATTAAATAACAGTTGACGTGGCAATCTATTGATGGTGAATGAGTGAATTGTTCTTCACAGGCCAACTAATGCAACATGCAGTTTACAAAGGATAGATGTTCATAGGAAAAAACATAATAAATACAATAAGTGATAGACAATAATACAAGTCATGCGTAGGAACTCATAAGACATGAAGGTGATCACAAAGATGAATTGGTGTATATTAAAATATAGTTATATAAAAACTAGTAAAAGTATCAGGATAAAGTTGAATAGAAATATATGGATTAAAGCTCAAATTATAAAATTTAAACATTATGAAGTAGTTTGAAAGGTGAGATGTAAAATGTTAGTAACAATGAATCTTAAACCAAAGGTATATACTTAGTTATTCTGAAGTGTGTTTAGAGTTCATGATTGTGATTTTTGGTGCAATCATCATCAAAAAAATTGGAAGTTATCAGTAGTTCTGGTTCATTATATAGTTTGATGACTAAAAAAGAAAAAAATACTTGAATAAATAATGATAGGTACCTGAAATAGTTGTAAGTGTCATTTTAGGGTTGCTATTATCTCCTTTTTGGTTTGAAGTTAAACCTCCCTCTAATTTAACATCATCAGTTTGGCGGTAAAAGATAACAGTGAAGTGTTGCCTTTCGTCCAATGATTGCATGTGAACAGGTTTGATATGAACGAGAAAGGTTTTTGTCTTTAGTTCAGCATGGACCTTATCGAGAGGAAGTTCAATACCCTTTTTCAAAGAGAAAAGTGTAGATCATTAGTCATTAAAAAAATCAAATGTACTTTTAATTGTAATAAGTATAAAAAACTAACATGGTTGTAATATTGCATAGCTTTAACTGCACTGAAGTTCAATAAATTTTGACAAGTTCACCAAAAATGGATGTTGTGACAATTCCTGTGCTGTTAGTCAAATCAACATCATACTAGCATCTACATTTAGAACGGAAAGTAAATGAGAAAATGTACAGTTGAATAAATAAATAATATCATATAATTGTATTCAGAATTGATATGAATGATCTTAAACTTAAGTTAACATAGAAGTATTCTGGTATGCATTAAAATCACATTAGGATATGTTTTGAAGGGGATATAAAAGGAACTTGATTGGTCATGATGTGAAGGGCTTGTTCATCCATTATTTATTTTTAAAAAGGCAAACAATTGAAAATGAAAAAGGGAAGAAGTGCTGGGTTTAAGTAGATGTTTCTCTTTGTAAGAATTACATGTAATGGTCATGATGTGAAGGGCTTGTTCATCCATTATTTATTTTTAAAAAGGCAAAAAATTGAAAATGAAAAAGGGAAGAAATGCTGGGTTTAAGTAGATGTTTCTCTTTGTAAGAATTACATGTAACTGTAACCCCATATATAGCTATGGTTGAGAAAAAACCTTTTTTGCAACTCATATATCAATATTTTTGCAAAATATGTTGAAAGGAAATTCAAGCTTTAATCTATAATGTCTAGAAAGATACAAATAGATGTTAGTTAGGAATATTCAAATTAGATAGATAATATATAAGAAAGACAGTTCTTTTTAGGATATAAAATGTATGTACCTTGTCGATGCACTTTAGGAAAATGATCTTTGAAATTTATTAATATGATCTAAAAGATGCATCAAGATCATATTTGAGGTAAGCCTATTGGTCACAAGGTCTTTTAGTTGCTTTTTATTTTGTTGTGCCCTAGAAAAATGGTAATTATAAGCGTAAGCACAAAAAATCTAAAAATGTGTACAGAAGTTTGTTTGTTTAAAAAGTAAAGATGAGAAATGTGGAAGCACAGTTTTTTAAAATCTGCAGCTTCTTATATTGGCAGATCAATATAAATTGCATAATCAAACCATGTGGATAATGCAAAAAGAAAATACAAGGATAAATATAAAAAATATAATAGTATGATGAAAATGAAAATAGAATTACCATGATAAAAGTGAACTTTTAGCCTACGACATACAACTACTAGATAAGTATGTAAGGCTGTACAATTTGTTAGCCTTCATTTGTCACAAAAGCATCCCACATTGACAATATAATGGTTTGTTGTCTAATTCAAAGATAGAAAATGTCAAAAGAATCAAATGTTATTGGAGTTCATTAGTTGTAGAGAATAATAGAAAATACAACATAATGTTTGCTGGCAAGAACAAATTTTTGGACAGTCGAAACTTTATCATCTTTGTTAATGTGCCTCACATATAAAACTTGAATAATGACAACCAAAATATCTATCATATGTTAAGGATAAGTAAAATCAGATGTAATGGAAGAAAAAGAAGTTGTTGAGAGAAACAGATATAAGATCTAACTAATTAATTTTTCCTTATTATTGATATACTTGATGAGATTCATAGATGATGTATAGGGAAATATGCTTGGTTGGATGTCATCGTCATCAATTACAGGTTTGACAACAATGCAACTTGTAATGATCCATTAAATATTCAAGTCGTCAACTTGGAACTGAGGTGGAATTAACTTGACAAAGGCATTAGAAATGACATTTTTATAAAGCTACAAAATGAGGCTCATCCTTTGGATATCATTGTTAAATATGATAGCTTCAACACGTGATCCTTGTTGTAAAAAACATAATCCAAGAAAAGCTAAATTATTCTAGTGATAGAGAAAAGTAAGAAATTCAAATTCTGATACATTAAAATAATAAAATTTTAAATTAAAAATGGTAAAGAAAAAAGCTCGAATATTTCATGAATTCAGTAGTACCGTAAAGAGATTAATACAAATTCTAATTTTATGATCAGGTCAACTATTATTGTCTAAAGTTAGTGCAAAAAGGAAGATGGTCAATGAAGAAAGTATAATTGTTATACCTCTTAATAAAAAAAAGATAAACTTTTGCCTTTTGGACGGTTTGTTATATGATGTAGCAATTTATTGTTTTTCTTAGATGGTTACTTTGCATAACCACCCATTAGCAACAGGTAAAATATCCTTGATCAATAAACATTTCTCCATCCTGAGAAAAGGTTAACAAAATATTTACATATTAAAAAATTATTTTATAAATAGAATGAAACTAAATGCACTTGAACAAAACCATCAATTTACCTTTTGCTTTTTTATAAGTTATAATTTAGACAACTAGAAAATTTCATGGAATACAATATTCTTATTTTATGATCAATTTTTGAAGACTCAAAAGTTCCTGGGATAATTAGAATTTTAACCGATTCAAGAGTTCTAGCTCTTGACAAAGCTACATACAATTGTCCATGTGAAAATACAGGCTGATGAAGATAAATTCCTATATAATCAAACGTCTAACCCTAAGACTTATTTATGGTCATCATGAAACATAAACAAATAAGGAATTGTGTTCTTACAAAAGGAATCCAATTCTTTTCATTTTCAGAAGACTGTAGAGGAATCTTAGGTATGAAAACTTTTTTTCCTTTATGAGGTCTAAAAACAATCTCTATAAAAATTGTGTGCTCTTTTAATTGTCTACTTATCAATCTTTTGTCATTGCATAAACCCTCTGTTGGATTCAAATTTCTTATAAGCACGATTGGATAGCCTTCTTTTAGCAATCATCTGTGAGGAGGTAGACCTTTACGATTCAAAGAGTTGACAAAATCCTCATAATCTACTTGATGTCTTCGGTCAACTATTTTATCAAAACTTACAGATGAATGCAGATTTCTAGATAATTTATTGATCATCATGTCATTAATTTCATCAACAAAGCTATTTGTTGGATAGAGTATGCATCTATTTATCATCTTATATGGATCAAATGAATATATGCTTAAGTCAGGGAAGATGTTTTCAACTAACCTGGTAAAGTCAACAATGCATTAGAAAGACGTTTAAAAATTTTAGACAAATAATAAAATGGACACTAAATGATAAGATATGAAAAGTATAACTTGTTGAGAGATTCATCCTTGTTATGATAAAGAATAATCAGCTATTCAGGTAAGCATATATGATCTTGCTCGTCAGCAAGTTTTATACCTTCTCCTACCTTTAATAAGAAATCGCAAAAAGCTAGATTTGATATAGCTCTCATATTTACTGTTAAAGATAATTTCTGTATGTGTGGCCAGAGATGTGAATTTAGAAGACTTGAATCAATTAGCTATTCTTTTGTTGTCTGGTCTATAACAGGTAAGGTTTGATGAAAATCACTATCAAAAACAACAATCTTTCCACCAAACTGCTTATTGGACTCTATGATATCTTACAGTAAATCATCAAATGCTTTAATGACTTCTTGTTTTGCCATTGAAGCCTCGTCCCATAAGATGAGACTGGATTCAAATATCAGTTTTGCAATACTGCTTTGCTTATTTAACTGACAAACTTTCTTCTTCAAAAAAATCAAATGGGATTTATATTTTTCGCACTTTGTATTTCTCTAAGGAGATGTTCATGATAATCAACTATAAAATCATATTATGTAAGATAATAATCACTCAAGCTCTTCCTCATTTGTTCTAGGGATCTATTAATATCATGGAGCATCATCCATGTAACGTCCTCATATATGCATGCATTATAGGAGGAAGCATGCTAGTAATCAAAACAAAGATAGTCTTTGAATGTTTCCTAAAGTTGCTTAGGATTCGTTAGTGAGCAATAGAACACGAGTGTAGCAAATAAAAGTTTAAGCGAAGCTGGCATTTGAAATAATGCAACCTCCTCAAGAGTTTGTCCTATATAAGAATCAGATGATAGTAAGCCTAATTTTAGTGCAACCTCCCTAAAATAGCTTGTTTTTTCACCATCAACAGTCAATAAGTGATCAAATGATGTTGGTCCTTTAACATGCATAAGTAATAACCTTAGGTAATACCTCTCTCCTTCTTTAGGGTTAACAGTAACCAACCTTCCTATAACTTTCTTTTGACTTCTTTCTAACCATGTTTTTGTTTTCTGAGTCCAAACAAAATGTTCTAGAAAATTTTTATACAAACATTTCGTCTCCTCAGTTTTTTTATTTGTCAAATTCATTTTGAAGAATTCAGTTAACATTGTTTTTGAAAAGTCAATTTTCTTAACAAATAGGACAAATCTGAATTTCTATCGAAGGAGATAGACTATTGATCAGGAAGATGAACTTGAAGCACATAAACCGATGGACTAATCTCTGCTAAATGAAACTTATATATACACGAAAAAGCTTCAGGAGGTGAAATTCAATTACCTTCTTGGAAATTATTTATTTCATCAATATCAATAGTGATCTTTTGATCAATAATACTAAAATTAACAAGATCATGGCCCTTGAAGACATACTTACATAAGTACTTAGCAAGCTTAATAGTAAAACATATTTCAACATTTATGTGGCAATCAATAAGAAGCAAAAGGTATGAATTATAAGGAACCACCCATATATTATTTACCTTATACCTACAAATCTTTACTTTTCAGCCATCATCCCTCATTCTATAATATGCATAAATGTCCTCACCCATGGATAGTAAAAGGAGCAAAATTTGTAGGATAATGATTCTTGCACACACCACTTCTCATGCAGGGGTTGTCTTTATTCATATCACCATAAGGAATGTGGATCATTTATTTAATGACAAGAATATAACCACAAATTTTGAACACGGTCTAGTATTTTAGCAGATATGAGCATGAGGGAAACCATGCTTTTGGAACTTAATAATGTAAACATATGCGGCAACCTCTCCAAAAATTTGTTTCTTGATTAATTCATTTTTAAGGATCTCAAATTTATCTCTAAAAATTCTAGCCAATAAATTAGGCCTATCTTGTGGCTTTTCAAAAAACTCAAGGTTATCTTGAATCTCCTTCCACATTGGTTTACAAGTCATGGAAAGAAAAATGTCAGGTTTACCATCCTTCTGTACTAAAGCCATTGCATCAAGATAAAAATGTTCCATATCCCTTAGACCACTGACAAATAAAGTCGGGAGCACAACTTGACGGCCAATTTGATAACCTTCAGTCTGACCAATGGCATTATTGTCCAGAACACCCTGCAATATCTCTGTCCTTGTCTCATTTTGTCTCTTTCTATCGAAATCAAATCTAGCTATTTCAATCTTTATATAAGCACCCACAACAAATTGCTAAAGTAATGTTAAGCTATGGAGCAGTATTGACTCATCATGTTCTCTTATTTGGAGCCTATAACAATAACACTCTCTAGCATAAATAGTCCCTTCTTTATAGTATTCTTGACCAACAACTAAAAATTATAGAAAAAAATAAAATAAATAAAGCATAAGGTTAGACAACACTATAAAAATGAAACAGGATAAGAAAAACTTGCCTGTAGTCTCCATATTAAACAAATCAGATGGATTAGTAAAAGAACTGAAATTAATGTCACATCACTTATTTGGAGCATTGTTTCTCATTCTCTTTGAAAACCACCGCTTAATTCCATGATGCCATCCAGATTCAGCATAAGGAAATAAAAGAGGATAATAAAGGGGATCATAACAGGCATAGTAAGATTAGATTCTATAACTTAGCCTAAATGACTATAGACTTGGATGTGTGGAGACTTATCAACCCTTTCATTATGCATCTCAATCCATATAGCAACTACTTATGATGCAGTAGGAAGATTGTATATGGCTTGATCAAGGCTAGGATAACACCTCAAGACTATTGTATGATTGTTAAATGTTAGAATGTCCATAAGACTCCTAAGGAACTTAACGTAGGCATTATGTTATAGGACTGTCATAATCAATTTTAATGTATCCTTATGAAGTTTATCACAACTATTTGTCCTTCTTCTAAGTTCCTCATTAGTATCAACAAATAGAGTTAGATACCAGACACTCTATTAGTTGTCGAAACTAAACTGTCAAGCAAATGATAAACTTGACCTTAAACACGAAATGTATAAACACCTTTCTTATTTTTGGTTTATTCTCGATCATACCTAGCTCCATGTGAAGTAAAAGTCATATTATTGTCATATGTACTAACATTCTTCTTGAAATACTCAGACTCTTCATCACCATCAATAGATAATCGTTTTAGAGCACATGGCATTTGAGAAGCCACAATGGAATCTCTCCTGATGAATAACACAATGATGGGGGCTCTAAATAGAATCTTTTGGCACCACAATGCTTACAGTTAGGAACAAAAGGAAGTTGTAGAGGTTAAGCAGAACAATTCTTTAGCCATGCTAATTTTGAATGAGAATGATGATGGTTTATCCCTAAAAAGATTTATAAAAAGGATTGACCACTTTAAGGAGCAATAATAATACAAAAATTCAAAGAATTTAGCTAAGAAGATTTATACCTTAATCCTCGACAAGTGCCATTAAGGTCGATAGAACAGAAGAGGAAGATATATTCAGACAATCCAAATTATGATGCATATTATTAGACACTTCAACTGTTGATTCTTTATCGAAAACATCCCCAAGTCGAAGAGAGGACACACTGACATGATCCATGCAAAAATCAGTAGATGGATTTTGTACTAGTTGACTACTAGAAAAATGAAGAAATGGTTGATCATCTACAGTAATGCTATCAATGGTAGAATAAATAAGTTGATCACGAACTGGTTGACATCGATGTTCTCTTATAGACAACTCAGGTCGATCAAAACTATCTGTCATCTTGGACATATCAATTTTAGACCTCTTATTTCTATGACCAAAAAATGATAGAGTAGCATTACTCTTCTTTGCAGTATAAGCTTCTCGACGCTGTTATAAAAGGTCACATTTTTCATTTTCTAACATTTCAACATACACATTTTTCATTTTCTAACATTTCAACATACTTTTTGCACCTCTGGCATTTCTATCTATCTTTGAAAGTAGATAAACCTAGAACGAAGGAAAAAAAAACAACCAACAACTATATACACTAAAAAGATCTTGTAGAAAATAAAGAAAAAATAAAGCCATAAATTAATATAATAAGATAAAATTATCAACATGTTATTGTTGTTATTCGTTGTATAATTATATAATAAATTATTTATATATGTGTACAATTTAATTCTATATTAAATAATTATATTTTGCAAATAAATTTAAGTAGTTAATGATAATTTAGCTTAAAATAATTTTATACTATGTTGGAAAATTTTAATATATAATATAAATTTACGCAAATTAGTTATTGGAATGAATATAAATTTTTAGTTGAAAAGAAACTAATAATTTTGAAACAAAAATATCATATATACAACCCCTTTGATAAGTTTATATTACTTTAATTTACCAAGGTCTCTCATGATACAATTTAAGAAGTCATTGAAAGTAATTGTTTATAATTAATTTTTGACAATAATATAATTAAATAATTAAATAATTATAAATATGATATAAAATCTTAAAAGTAATTTAAAATTTTAACTTTTTAAATAAAAAATCAAAATTTTCACTTTTTATAAATATATATTGATTTCTTGACTTTTATATGTCATTTTAATTGTTATAGAAAAGCTTCATTAATTTGACGTCTAAACTTAAAATCATTTTAAAAATAAATACATTTTGAGAATTGTTTGTAATAGCTTTATTATAAAGTCATATATTTACTCAAAATGGCTAATTTCGTGTGACAATATATGTTAATTTAATTTTTGAAAATATTTTAATTTTTAATAAAATAATAGATCATTTCATAATGTATCACGCATCAGCCTAAATTTTTTAAAAAAATTCACGATAACTTTTTAAGATTCTTAAAAATAAATATATGCATATATAATATTGTCTATATATATTTTAGGCTCAAAAAATGTATTATGATCATATTGAATGAATGAAAACAAATATATTTATTTTAAATTGAATATAGATTAGTATTTTAGAAATAATTTTATATATTTGGTATTTAGTCATTGTAGTAAAATTAATCAATACTTGTATATCATATATGTAACCATATTCAAAGTTTACGATTAATTCAAAAATGTTATTGGGATCATTTTAAAGATTTTGTCTACTAGGTAATGTGATAGTGTGATTCAAGTCGTATGTTTGGGGCTAAAATATGGATCTTTAATGATCAGTGCTCTATTACGATAAAGAACTATTGCAAAAGTTTGGGTTTTTCAAATTTTAATAACTTGAAATTGATGTTACATGACTACAGGGGAGTTTCCACACCAATAGAAAATTTTAAAATCTAATAAACTATTATAACATAAACATTATCTAGAAATTATTAATTAAAAATTAAGGATCATTTCCTTGAGAACTTCTCACTTGTTTATATATTATATAAATTATATAGATCTAGCAGATATAAAGTCATACTTAAGTTACCTCCTCTTTTATATCCTTAGCTTCTGCCCAATAACTTTAGTATTGGTAAGTTTCCTCTATCATATTTTCTAGTGTCAATTGACAAAATAATAATAGTGGTAACATTAGCTAGAAATTTTGATATATTAGAAAGTAGTTGTAGATACCACCTAAATACATGAGAAGAAAATAGCTTATCTAGTGAAAAAATTAAAAAAAATTCATATGTATGGGTTGAACGTGCTTAAAGACATATGGAAGAACTGTCGAAAAAATTAACATTCCAAAACTTCATCCCAAAATATCAAAGCACCAAACAAATAGAGTAAAACTCGACATAATATTTTATCAGAGAAAAGTAAAACATACCTTAATAATGTAAAGCAATTGCAAGGCCAAACAATAACACCTACAAAAAAAAAAAAAAAGCAAATTGAAAAAAGACATAAACTAAGTCAAAGTTAGAAACCACTAACACGGGAAAATATGTTTGCGTTTCCTCCATTATTTATATCCCACATTCCAAAAGGATTTTATTCACTAATTCTTCAATTTTAGGATTTGTTAAGGATAGGATTGTTCTAATATTCATTCGTTGGGAAGCTGAAGATATGCTTAAAAGTCCAAATAAAAGAATTTACATTTATTACTTTAGAGTGATGTGTTAAGAAAAAAATGCAAAATAGGTTGTTCATATCTTTTACACAACATAGTAAGAATGAACGAAGGATTAACGGAAACTCTTGTTTACAGAAATATGGAGGATCTGATGAATTCAATGTATACAGTTTGGGGTCGACCATATGTTTAAATATATTCACGAGCGAATATCTGTATGGGTAGAAAACAAAAGACTAGACGATACAAACCTACTTCATAATTGACTGAAAAAAAACTGATCATGTCATATCATTTAAAATCAAACTAATCTAATCATGTCACTTACTAGTCTTGTATATACAACAATTTTAAATTATAGCGTAGGACCCATAGATTTCTGTTGTATTATTATCAAAGACCTACTATTAATCATTTTCTTTTTACTATTTTCTTTAGCACACGATATTTAGTTTCTTTTCCGAATGTTGAGCATCTTTCTTTATGTCCATCAAGGTCTCACCTTTAATAAATACCTATCAACTAAATTCGAGTTGCTGGTTCTTTTTTAAATACATGTCCATCAAGGTCCCACGTTTAATAAATATCTATCAGTTAAATTCGACTTGCTTGTTCTTTATTAATGTATTTATTGACTTAGTAAGTGGGGTTCATTATTGGTCTTAAGAAACAGGAATGTAGCAGTCATTTCATCTCATTAATTCACTTAAATGAATGATAATGGAGGTATCAGTTGCGAGGTGTTTGGTGTATTTGTTCAGATACAGAGTGCATTTATATTCAATTTGAAACTAACCAGAATCAGAGATTGATCAAGAGTTTTGGTTAAATGGGGGATCCTGGAGTCCCCTACAAACATAGGTTTCTTATGTTAAGCAAATTAAGTGGCTTTTACGTATCTATCTTTGTTGTGCTGCATTTTTATCTTTATTTTCTTAATGTTCTAATATCATTTGCTCTTCCCAAGTTCACCATCCATTTCTCCATACACTTATAATAAATAATAAAGTATACAATCTAAATAAATTATTTAATAAATATATATTAATTTCAAAATTATGAATTTTTTATACCGATTAAAGGACCAAATTTATGTGTATTGAGTTGGATATATATTCTATTTTTTGATCTACAGGGGATCATCAGGCAGACGTAGTATCATGTTTAAGCAGCATGGGTTAGTCACTTTCTTTATCATACCCCAAGTCTTAACGTGGCCATGCCTATGATTGTTCTAAAATCAGATTGCAAAATTAAAATTTTATCACAGAGATAACGATTTTAGCATCTTAATGAAATAGACCAAGATGAGATAGAGAAGAATAAAAAAAGGAAAGGATGAAAGAAGGAACAACTGCTCCTTTATGTTTCTTTCTTTCTACTTAAAGGGTGGGAATAATCATTACGGGACTATGGTCACTTGGTGCTTGTTTGCTTGCTTGTTAGAGACAAATTGATGTAGGTTGTTAGTGTTATTGTGTTTATTAATTAAATGAGATGGCCATTTTTTTTTTTTTGACAGAAACTATCGACCACTGAACACTATTTCTCTCTGATTTTGGATTGCAATTAGGACAAAGAAGAAAATGGTTAAAGTCGCAACTTAATCAGCGATGAGTTTGGGAGTTCTCGTCTTCTAGTAATCAATTTTGCCCTTAATTTAATGATATGAAAAATAATTAAAGAAGTAACGAAAACTAAGAATTTAAGCACTTCTCTCACATTGTTAAAACCAAGAAGAAACTTCTAGCTTACGAACATCTTCAAGCCTGTATTTAAAACAATATCACCAACAATTGCACAGTCAGACGTAACTGGCCAATGCAACTAGGAAACAATGGAAGTCCACACCATTTGTTTGTGCATTAAAATATCTAATACATAATATTACAAATTTAGTGAGAAAGGAGATTCCTTATAATAGTACTTACTACATTGGCATCGGATAAGAAAAATGTTATTTGTCTATGTGCATTTTTGTGTATATGTGTTCATTCAAAAATATTTATCATCATCAACCAATCTTAACCTAAAATAATTTAAGAGGCAAAGAATCAAATGAATAACAAAGTGGTCTTTGATATTCTAGTTATTTCACGTGTTATTCATAATATTTCTCTGCTTATTTAGAAAATCATATTTCCCAATCTTTTACCCAAGTTATAGTTGAATAAGAATTAAAACTAACAAATTTATTCTCACAAACAAGTAGTAGGCTCTTTTCTGTTTGCTATCTAGCACTTGGGATTCCTAACAAAGTCTGCCTTTCTCTTTCCACCAAAATTAGCACATTCATTAGTATATGAAGGTAAAACATCTAAATGAGTCAAAAGATTAAAATCATATATAATTTCAAAAGGTGCCAACAAACTTAACTCTTGGCTTAGAACCAATGTGATATTGACATGTGGTGTCGCTTAAGATGAGGTGGTACAATAAAGATGAGACCACCAAATAGGGGACACATCTTTGACCTGTAAAGGATCTCGTCATAAGGCCTTCTATAGAAGTTTAGGAATGGTAAGAAAGACCCGTGAGACTTGTCGGATGTGTAGTTCTTTTTGGAAAACACAAACATAGTTGATGATTGAAAGAAAAAGGGACGTGGGGTTTATAGTTGACTAATTTTAAGCACCTTACTCGCGATCACACGTTGTGGCATAGGAATAGAGGGGAGCAAAGTTTTGTTGGTGAGCCTTGCGTAACCATTGATGCTTCGATGTGATGTTTTAGCAATCAATGATGCGAAAGAGATAGATCTCACATTAGGTGTGGACATCTATGCTGAGCTCAAAGGAGACTTGCTAGTGGCACGCACTTTTAGAGTGATCGGGTTGGTCAAGGTAAGGTACCATGTTTTGAGTGAGTTAAAATGTTGCATCACAACAAATGAAAACTTTGAAGACGGGCATGAGCCATCCTTGGCTGTTGATGTGATCAACAAAGGCTCAAATCGAAGGGATGGCAGTGCTACACCGAGACCTAGTTATCGATTTAAATCTAATTATAAGGTTGTCAAGTATTAATTAAAAGCGTACAAAAAGATAATGACCAATTCTAGCATAGTATAAAATAGATTGGGTGTGTGTGTGTGTGTGCTTGTGTAGGTTCAATTCTCAGTAATGCCCTATAACATAAAGAGCCTAACTAGTAATAGAATAATGAAGATGTGACATCAAGAGGCGGTTCGAACATTGCATGGGATTGTAGCCAAGCTCTGAGTTTGAGTTCATGCATTTTTACTGGAGCAAAAAGTGTTACATGTCCCTAAACTTTTATAGGTTATTAACAAAATTTTGGAAGAAATGAACATCTTACATCGAAGAGGAGTACAAATTGTTTGTCGTTCTTCACAAGGTTGAAATCTCCACCTTTAAAGTAAAAATGAGGAAGCATGTGAATTTATGTAAAAAAAATGATGTGAAAGATAGAATTTTGATATAATGAATTAAGAAGTAAAAAGAAATGAAAATGGAGGTAGGATCTAAAAGTTTATATAGTAACTTGTAGCTTTTGTGAATGGAACTTACGATAATCTTATTGAAACGCAAAAATTCTATAACTGATGGGAATAAAAGAATAGTAAAGCCTTTAAAGTAGTATATATATAATAGATGAAAAGTGGGAATCTTGAGAAGATATACAAAAGGAATCATATTGTGTAGCGCCCTCTTACTGCAGGGTACACACCGGGATGCCCGTAGGTCATTCCGATACATATCCTACAATAAGGGTGAGCTACGAATAATCACTACTGTAATTTACATGGCATCATAGTAATAAAACATCAGTATAAAATCACAAACTTTTTGAACCAAATTGTTTCTCATTTCATTTCATCAAAATCAGAAGTTTATACATCTGTCAGCGATTACTGTCTGTACATCACTCCAAAAACCTAG